>OLKM01001140.1:166154-167961 GCA_900291075.1 Melanogrammus aeglefinus | reverse complement strand
AGCCGTTGTTGCTCAGGCAACCATTTCATGCTGGTGTTGGGGAACTATATTGCTATGCGCGGGAAGAAAGAGCGATCCGGAGTTCGTTTCAAATAATTAATACACCATCTTTACGTTGCTTTTGTTTGTTAACGTTGCCGGAAATCCTCTAGGATCTAGTTCCACTACAGTAACCATATTTACCGTAAACTCTCCTCCATCAAAGCAATAAGCCCAGGATAGGCTGATATGCCAGCACAGTGCCTAACCACGACACCCTACGTAGTGTTCTGAATAACGTCTTGCTGCCTTTTGTGGCTTATTGCTTTCGGCAGCCCTCTTCCTCGGTTCCTCTTGCTCTGTCCCTGCACTATATTGGTGTACTAATAGGCCATCCAATATGTTTTTCTCTGTCCGTCTTCCATACTTTCCCCCTTCTCTCCTCGCTCTCTCGCTCTCTCTCCCCCGCCCCTCTTCTAATAAGGCCTAGCTTCACTTAGTTATTTATTTCTCTGACTCGGTTTTTTGCTTTATCTGCACTAACAAGGGCGTACAAGCATGTCAGAGAACATACGTCTTTGTGTACTGGCTGTTCTTGCTCGTTGCTCATTCAACTCAAGCAGGCCGACGTCGAGCTCCTTACCCCCCTCCATGGAGGGGGCGCGGGGGGTGCGGGGGGATTCTGAAACGGCAGATTGAATTTGGCACGGGGCTCGGTTCAAGATTGCGGCCTGGTCCGGTCTCCCTTAATGTAGTAGATAACAGTCTGTGATGCAGCAAAGGCCAATGTTAACGTCATTAAAGCCAACTCATCTGAGACTAAAGGACAACACACAGAACACACATGCGTGTCTTGTGTTTGCGTAAGGGAGGGTTGGGTATGTATGAAATGGAACACATTGGACAACACAATGCCACTGCGAGTATTATTGACAGGAACACGTGGGCGTGATGTGCGCCAGAAATTACCACTCAGCCCATGAACCTCGCTTTCTCTGGACACCCCCATGATCTCCTCTTCTCTCTCTTTCTTTACTTTACTATCTGTCTCACTCTCTTTCCGTTCATCTCTCTCTTGTTGTCTCCCATCCTCTCTCTCTCTCTCTCTCTCTCTCTCTCTCTCTCTCTCTCTCTCTCTCTCTCTCTCTCTCTCTCTCTCTCTCTCCCTCTCCCTCTCCCTCTCCCTCTCTCCCTCTCATGTCATGTGATCTCTAATTTACTGGCATGGTGAAGGAATATGAAGAGAAGGGGATGAATAAAGAATGAGGCGAAGGTAAGAAACTGAGACAAGAGGAGCTGAAATGCGACCTTTAGGTATGAATTGAGAAGACCAAGAGATGTGGGGTCGTTAACGCTTACAGAGAAAACTAAATCTATGCACAGTTTTTACTAAATATAGTTATATTTTGGGTTTTAAATAACAAACAGTACTTCTTAGTTTGGTTGTTTTCTTTAAATCAAATTGAATCTGTCATGGAGGGCTCGTACACAAACGGTTAACAGGAAGGGAGAGAAGAGCTATTCTCCGGATGTCACCGGGGGTATTAGTGCGAGGTATTTTATCTTACTTTAATCCCTGTGGATTGGGTAATTTCCCCTCGTATCGATTTGTTCAGCGGTATTACAACCTTTTCCAGATAATGTCATCTTTCCAACGTTCACCGCCTCAGTTAAGCTCTTCACACGGTGGGAACGTGTGAGATTAGGTCTGACTCCGGGCTATGGTTATCTTGAGTTTTACCAGATTTCTACTCATTTTAAATCTCTTTTCACATCAAAAAGCGGTGTTGTGTATTTAGGATATATCTTGGGATATTTTGACTCATTT
>OLKM01001140.1:156154-161154 GCA_900291075.1 Melanogrammus aeglefinus | reverse complement strand
TGCATTCTGGTTTCCACAACATCACAACATGCTTGTGGGGCTGGCCTTTGAAGCCCTGTTGTGTGTCAGTTTACCCTCCACCCACCGTCCGACTGTCAATCCCCAATCCCAGTGCAGCGCCTCACCCCCTCTCCCACGTACGTCAACCCGCCCCGCGGATCACGCTCTCCCCACCGCCTCCGTTGGTTTGCTCCGATCTTTTGTTCTTTCCTTCTCCGCACGCCGCGCCCGCCACCAGACGCTCCGCTTTTTGAAGTGTTCAAACGGCGCCCAGGTGGAGACGGCGCTCGCACGCTGCCTCACTCCGCCTCACTCCGCCTTTACCTTTTATTCATTATTTCATTTTCATTTTACCATTTTCAAACTAACGTTTTATCGTACACACACAGCGAACACACACACGCGGACACACACACACACACACACACACACACACACACACACACACACACACACACACACACACACACACACACACACACACACACACACACACACACTCCTTTTGACGCGTACATGTTCTGAAACCAGCGACACACAGCTGCTTTAGCCCCGGCTCATCCTAGCTGTAGTGTCTCGAGGTGTCCCTGAGTTAGACACTCCACCCTAATTGCTCGCGACAAGCTGGCTGTCGCCTTGCATGGTTGACACCGCCGTCGGTGTGTGTGAATGTGCGCTTGAATGGGCGGTTGTTTGGCAATATTGCGGCCACTGGTGAGAAAACGCGCCAGTCCATTTACTTATTGCTAGAAATGTTTAAAACGGAAGAATGACCCCGACAAAAGTAGTTGTGGTGAGAGCATGTTGTGCTAACGGCAGGTCGGTCCCACGCATGGTTCAGGCAGTCGCAGCTGGGTCAATTAGGGAGGGAACTCATTACCTGCGCTGGAGAATAGCCCAGGGAGTGCCTTGAGCTAGCGCTGTAGCACACCACATCTTGCGTTACCACAAAAAAGCACTACACACTCAGATAGCCACGCACTACCAAACTCTCACAGTCGCCTGTCTACCTCGCTCTATCGATTTACCTCTCTCCATCTGTTCACTTCTCGGAGTCTACCTTGCTCTTTCTAAATCAGTCCTTCTTCTTCCCTTGCTCCAAGTCTACCTGTTATTCTCTCCCTGCCTCTCCCTCTCTCTTCGGCCGTTGCACTCTATTTCTAAACCTCTCTCTTTCTCAGTCTAGCTTGGTTTCTCCGTTTCACTCTCCTTTCTCTTCTCTCTCCACCCACACTATCATACATCACTTTTCCCTCCCTCTTCCTCCACCTATTTCTCTCTCTTTCTCTCGCTTGCTATCTCTCTATCCAAGTCTATCTCCCTCGCTCTCCAAGCATCTTTTCCCCCTCACTTTTAATCCGAAGCTGTCTCTAACTATCTATTCATCTTCATCTAACACTCTTTATCTATCTGTCTCTACGTTCCTCTGTTTCCCCCCCACACCCCATCTTCATCGTTCTATCTCTCTTCCCTCCGATCTGAGTTTTTCGTTACCGGCTATTTTTTTTCTTCTCCCTCTACTCCCCTACTCTGCTCTTGTATTCATTCCCAGAACTATCCATCTCGATCAAGACTCATTGACTATTCTCATCCCTCACACAAACCTTCTGAACCATCACAATGGACCCCCCCCCCCCCCACTCCATCTATTTCAAGGATCTGTGCTGGGGGGCGAAGATCCTCCACACAAAACTTCAGACTCCAATTTAAACCCACCACAGCTCCTCTGTGCATCTAAAGAAAAGTCTGTGGACCTTTCTGCCTTTCTGGCTTGTCAAGAGGCATACTAAGGGGGGGGGGGCGGCACTGATATGCGTTGCAAGCGGGCGCTCTGGTGCATCAGCAGCGCTATAGGGTTAGCTTAGCGTTAGCCTAGCCGCTGAATCAGTAATGTGCAGATGCTCTGGCCCTCTCCGAAGCTTCCCCGCGGCTTGTTCGGGGGTCTTTGAGTGAGCTGGTCGGCGAGCTCTTGCATGCCAAGTTGTGTAAAAAAAACAAACCCAGACTGGGTTTCGTTTATTAGTGCACTGTGTTTAAAAACGGCAGATATGTTTACTGTGCAGTATATACATACCACCACCCTCATTTTTCTCCTTTGCTGACGAAAGGGTACTTTAAGGATCTTATGACCACGGAACGATATCTGGCGACACGCTCATTAGCTGTTGAAGAAGTTTCTTAGGGGCCATGAGCCATGGCGTTTCCACAAAGCGGCCAGTCGCTGCTTTAATGAGCATCAGACCATGAACTCCCTCAGACAAAATTATGCATTCAATGTGATATGAGTTTACATTTGAGTGGGGCCAAGTGACATGCGAGTTCTCTGTAACCCTTTATTAATTGAGGCAAGTAAAGGTAATCCAGCAATTCCTCCTGTAGCAGGTTGTCCCTGAAATAATGCTTAAGCATTTTAAAGATGTGTTCGAGAGCGCTTACCGTATGGGCTCAGTCCTGAACGCAGCGACCCGGGTTTGAATCCTGCCCGTGGTCATTTGCTGCGTGTCCTCCCTTCTATCTCCTATACCTTCTTCTCTATCTCACGCTATAATAAAGCATAAAAAAAAAAGATGTGTTGGCTACAACACTAAACACGTAGGTGTCACTTTGCTAGCATGAGCGACGGTTAAGATGTTAAACAGTGGAAACTAACAAGGTGGGACTTTTATTTATTAAATATCTATTATCACGTACATATGTTTGACATTAAGTTATTTAGGAACACTTGTAAACAAAGCTTTTGCGGGCGGTTTGAATCCCAAACCGTGTCGCTTTTGACATTTCTAGGAACAAGCCCTGGAACTATTAGGAGATCTATTCCATTAGTCGACTCCAAGATGGCCTTTCGACCTCATTATGTGGGGAACATTTGTTGTTGGGTTGGGTTAATTGGCTTTGTGTTCTAATTTGATTTCAATGGATATAATTGGTTTGGGAGTCAGCTCAGTCATTGTATCACTGTGTTAATGGGAGCTAACTTTACACTCTTTACACTGGGAGGACGAGATGAATCGTTTACTACTACAGAGAGAGATACCCGAGGAGTCCTCAATTACACGCATACTAATTGTTTTCTTACATAAAGAGTCCCAAATGCGATCATGATAATGTGGCATTTATTTTTCCAATTTCTACCATGTATGGATAAAAAAAGACAAGCTTAGTGTGGCAGTTAAACGTGGATTGCCTGGTTCCTGTTTCCAGTATCTGCAATATATTTAGTTTTACTATCTGCCAGATTTCCTTTCAAAGCTTGTACTATTCTCCTATGGGAGGAATACATCTGCATCTGGAATATCTCCCAAGATTATTATTATTTAGTCAAATCACATCTGCGATTGCAACTTATTTTTTCCGAGCTCTGCGATCAATATAAAACAATTCGTCAGGTAGGGAAGCATCGATCCTCAGGGTCAGGATGGGCGATTACACTGTTTACTTTGGAAAACGATGGAGATAATTACAAAAGGAATGAAGCAAATACCCCAAATTCTTTGGCATTCCCCATCGCTCTGTTCCGCTACGTGGGCCATTTTGGATCAGGTTTAGATCCAAAACGGTGCATAATTACCTGTTCGCCTGTGATCTGTACAGTTCAGTACTACTGAGGTAAACAGCCACTCTTTACACCCCATGCCTTGCTCCTGAAATACAAAGCAAGGAAAATAGGATTCTGCCCAGTTTAACATCTCAGTATTCACAGTCAGGAAATTGATTTTGAATGCTCATTCATTTAGCACATATAACTGGAGAATGCCGACTTTTGTAGCTTCTACAAATAAATGATTGCTGCCAAATGCTAACTAGCATAGTCTATGGGCATACATCGCCGCTACTGAATGCTAACTCGCATAGCCTTAAGACATATCCCTTTTTTAGAATGCTAAATTGAGTGGCCTAAACAATCACCTCAGCTTTAGAATACTAATTTTGTAGCCTACAGACATTCATTGACGCTACAGAATGCCTAGCCTATAGAAATACACCATCTTTGCAGAATGCTAACAAGCGTAGCCACAGACATACATCAATGCTGCAGAACGGTCACTACCATAGTCTATACATCACTGCTGCAGAATGCTAACAAGCGTAGCCCATAGTCATACATCACCGCTGCTGAAGGTAACTAACTAGCGTAACCTTTAGATATACATCACAGTTGCATAATGCTAACTAGTGTAGCATGAAGAAAAACATTACCACTGTGGAATGCAAAATTGTGTAGCCTTTAGGCATACGCCACCGCTGTAGAATGCTAACTTGGTAGCCTATAGCTGCAGAATGCTAACTAGCATAGCCCCTTGACACGCATCACAGCTATTGGCATTCAGTAAAACTGTGGCACAGCAATCAGGGCATATGAATCACATGTTTATAAACAATATAAACACTGGAGATTCCCAATGTGGCTGTAATTAATAAGGATGATGAGAAGGGGTCGTGGCAGAAGCAATCGGCCGTGAAATGCATATCCTGGGAGTGGCCCTTGTGGGACAAGTCATATTTTCATATCCCTCCACACGCACATTCTATCTGTATGCAAAACCCAACCTCATATGTGGGTAAATATAGGCAACATCACACACACACATAGACACTCACTTTGCGTAAGGAAACACACAAAAACTTGAACGCTCAAACACATATACATGAATGCCATTAGGCACAGTTATTCTCAAGTACACACGCACACACACACACACACACACACACACACACACACACACACACACACACACACACACACACACACACACACACACACACACACACACAGCACACACACACACACACACACACACACACACACACACACACACACACACACACACACACACACACTTAAACACATGCAGAGTGAAGGTGGACCACCTCAGTGGGAGTCAGAGGATAATGAACAAGAGGTTTCCAGGGAGGAAGAGATAACAACCTAAACCTAAACACTGCCTTCCTCCCCCTCCTCCTCCCTCCTCCTCCTCCTCCTCCTCCTCCTCCTCCTCCTC
>OLKM01001140.1:139431-151129 GCA_900291075.1 Melanogrammus aeglefinus | reverse complement strand
CTCCCTCGGTCTCTGTCTCCCTCTCCCTTTGTCTCGCTCTCTCCCTCGGTCTCTGTCTCCCTCTCCCTTTGTCTCTGTCTCTCTCTCTTGTCTCTCTGTCTCTGTCTCTCTCTCTCTCTCTCTCTCCCCCCCTCCCCCTCGGTCTCTGTCTCTCTCGCTCTGCCTCCCTCCTATTACTCTCCATTTTCCAAGGGTAACAGTCTTTCTCGGTGAAGATATTGTTGCCTGTCAATTTAACATCCTGACAGTTCAGTCTGGAAGGTAAAAACCGTGCTCCATCCACCGCTGTTTCCATTACACTATCGAAGAGATATCCTGGTTGAATCAAAGCTTCTCGGTATCCACTGTTCCAACGTCGACCTCGGCCAAGAAGCTTGGGAACAGAGATCAGGGGTCCAGGTTTAGAGATACTTACAGTTTGTAAACTCGGGTGGTCAGAGGTTTAATTAACGAGAAGAACCGTGAAGGAAATAAGGCCAAGAACAACAGGAGCCACAGAGTTACAGCGCCCCGGGAAACACCTGCTCTCTGAAAGTTTATTGTCAAAGAAGATAAAACGGAAAAATCGACTGGTTACCGTGTCAGCGCGTTTGCCCCTCTTAACAATCAATAGTGTTTTGCCAAACGCAATTTGTGTCGTCGCAAAGTGATGAGCCCAATCCTAGCCCTACCATGCAAATAATGAATAATGACTGGGGCAACAGTAGCTAAGGAGGTAAAGTGGGTTGAATGGTAACCAGAAGGTTAGTAGTTCGATCCCCGGCTCCGTCTTGCTGAGTGTTCTGGTGTCACTGAGCAAGACACCTCACTGTGACTGCATGGTTGAGTCCAACGTCGGCGCATGAATGGGTGAATGTTGGATATTTTAAAGCTCTTTTGAGTGGTCGTTGGTTAGAAAAGGCGCCGTGTAAATGCAGTCCATTTCTAATTTACTGGGATGTGTTTATCACAAAGGGTTGGGTGGTTGAGTGGGCAGGGCCGTGAGGGTGTTTATGCATCGTGCTTCTTTCCAGACTATTCCAGAGCCACCTGGATGATCATCAATAACACAGAGCTGCCTTCCCGCCTAAATGTCAGAGATTACACAGTGTCCCACCACCCCTCAACCACCTTGGCTGCCCTCCTTTTCCCCCTCCTGATCAGAACCCAACAGTAATAGTAACAGTAATCAGAAATATCCCGCAAAATCCCTTGCTAGGCTGGAAGCGAAACGAGCCGACCATCCATCTTGTTCCCCCGTGCTGCACGCGTCCCCCGTTGATGAAAGATTGGAGCAGGAGCCTCGACTAGCTTTCTTAGCGGCCTCACCGTGGCCTCCCACCCCGCGGTACCACCCTGCTCTCCCAACATACGTCTCCCTCGCCGCTTCTCTGTGTACACACAACCCTTCACACACACACACGACATACAGAACAGATGTGCGCAGAATACGATGAATGAAAGCAAATTTTCTTTGACTGAATTACGGTATGTTTTAGCTGGCCGTATGTCAAAGCTAACTGTATGTAGCTAGCACAATGTTCTTACATATGATATGGTTTTCTAGCTCATTTTATGTTCCAAATGTGTGTTCTTGCTAACACAGTGGTCTAGCGTTTATGTTCTCATTAAAGAAGCGTTCCAATTGCTTAAAGGGAAATATCTTGAAAAAAGAATGTATATTATGTATTTCTTACTGGAATTAATGTTGGGCAAAATTAGGTAATCAGAATAACTGGCAAATGTAATCCCCCAGAGCATAGACCTTGGAGCCATCGATTTTTACCCTGCAAGGTTTTGGTATTAATATGACTTACAACGTTTTGGTTTGTTTGTTTTTGGGGTAAATTGCAAGTATTTATTTTGCTCTGCTTTATGTTTATAGACAAGTGTTGTATTCAGAATCAAACTAAGGGCAAATGAGTCTGTGTTCAACCAACCGTAGCATCTCTTGTTAAACAGAAAAATAAAATAATGTTTTTGGCCGTGGGTAAAAGAAAGAGGCAGACAAGAAATAAAGAACAGGGTGAAGGTTGAGGGTGGGGGTTGTGTTGTTGCTCGAGGTGATGGTGATAGATGGGGTGGTGCTGACGGTAGTGGAGGCTGAGGCGTAGTGCCCGTATTAAATCCAGACCGTGCAAGATTAGAGTCGAGGGCTTCATAGTGGCAGTCTGCCAGATGCCACCCGGTTCTGGCCAGCCATGGACTACTTAGTGGGGCACAATTGCGTACTGTGACATCTGTGATGTGTGGGTCTTCTAACAATGCAAGATAAGACCCAGATTACTCAGGGTGTATATATAAACTTAGATGCGCACGCACGCACGCACGCACGCACGCACGCACGCACGCACGCACGCACGCACGCACACACACACACACGCACGCCACGCACGCACAGCACGCACGCACGCACGCACGCACGCACGCACGCACGCACGCACGCACGCACGCACGCACGCACGCACGCACGCACGCACGCACGCACGCACGCACGCACGCACACACACACACACACACACACACACACACACACACACACACACACACACACACACACACACACACACACACACACACACACACACACACACACACACACACACACACACACACACACACACACACACACACACTCATACACTACACACACACACACACACACACACACACACACACACACACACACACACACACACACACACACACACACACACACACACACACACACACACACACACACACACACACACACACACACACAGTACATTGTAGTGTACTGTAAGCAAACTTGCATTTTTATGTGACCTGTTAAATACTACTCTGCTGATACAAAATGTGCACTCATATTTTCATACCATCTACTAATGATGCCATTAAGCATTTGATTTGAAAACAAAATGTATTCAACGAGTGATCCTCACGGTGCTCTGCGGGTTTGTCTGCTTCGGACGGAGAGAGAAGATGGAGGCTGTAGGAGGGCTGAAATATGAAATATTCAGAGTAGAAGGAAGTGGAGAGCTGAGGAGTTGGCTGCCCCAGAGCACTGCAGAAGTCTTCTTCCCCACAAGGACGCGAGACAGATCACAAGTAAAGCTGGACGCAGCTTTGTTTAATCCCGGTTTAATTCCAAGACTTTGTTGGTATCGCAATCATGAAATGTACAACATTCACTAGGTTGTCTGATCTCAGCCGTATTATTAATAGTTTTTAACAGCATCCAGCCAGCATCTAGCAAGCACAAGGCCACAGAAGTATTTCTTGGACATGAAAATCCCCCAAATCTTGTCTTCTATCCTGTCATGGGTCATGTAGGCTACTACTCACTCGAAAGACTCAAATTGAAAATATTGAGCATTTTTTTTAAAAAAACAATGACAATTGTTAAAAGTAGAACTAAAATTTGTAAAACCATCACCAATGCGCAATTCTATCTACCGCCAGCTCATCACACTCACGCGCAACACAGTGGTAAAGGTTATAAGGTGTAATTCAGGGCCTAGATGTCATCTGGTTGTATTCTGTTTGTTGATTAGTTAAGGAGGAAGATTTTAGGTGTTTTGGCCAATAAGGGATTAGCATGAAAATAAATGATGCCATTCAATTGGGACTTGATAAGAGATCCCGCCCTCCTCTGCCCCAAACAACCCCTCCACGTACACTTCACCCCCTCGCCTGGTATCACTGTCGAAGCATATTAACCAGAAACTCAATGATCAACTTTTTCCAAAGAAAAGTAATGTTTGGTTTCAACCAATATTTTCCTACTCAAACACTTTTTATACTCAGATGAAGAATGATTTTACCATTCACAAGCTGTTGCCTTGCATTGTGTTTCGATCTGGACAATATTCTGACGTCTCATGTTTTGGGGGGAATATTTTTTACTTTACATAAATGTTAAATTCACAGGAGATGAAACACCTGTTTTGGATGAACCGGGCCTTCCTCGTAGACCCGGCCCCTGCATGCCCGCTCCTGTGAGGAAAGACTGATGAAACACAAAGGTCTTCCTGTAAGGTCAATTCACTGGCATTTGTTTCCTGTTTGTTTACCTTGCAGCACAGCAAGTTCATAGATGCATTGGTTCCTTACTAATATAGAACTTTTTTTTGTATACGACTAAAACTACTTTTAAAAGTACATATATTTAGCTCAGCCAAAAAACAACAAAAACAAATTGATTCCATGTTGATGCCCTTGGTACTTAAACCCTCACCACAGAAATATCACAATTTGTTACGTGGGAGTTTTCTTGGGAAATTCAGCAATTATATAGACTACACTTATAAAATAAAGTGTAGTGTCTCCACCCCCATTTTCCAACCTTGGCAGGCCAATGAATTTGAGTGCACCCCACATGTTGAGAACTGCTGCAGAGGGGCCGCCTTCGACAGGCCTGCGGGGGGCTGTGGGATCCTCGTGTTGGCTCTTATGGCGAGCTGGGAATTAACTGAGGCCCTGCATGGTCCTCCAAGCCTCTGTGATCTCCAGCTAATCCTCTTCACCATATCCATGTACATCACGGTGGCATAGTGGCTGACGTCAACGCCTTCATCAACCTTGGCTTTCTCTCTCTGTCCCTATCTCTCTCTCTCTCTATCTCTCGCTCTCTCTCTCGCTCTCGCTCTCTCTCTCGCTCTCGCTCTCTCTCTCTCTCTCCCTCTCTCTCTCTCTCTCTATCTCTCGCTCTCGCTCTCGCTCTCGCTCTCTCTCTCGCTCTCTCTCTCGCTCTCTCTCTCTCTTTCTCTCTTGCTCTCTCGCTCTCCATATCCTGTCCTTCTCTGTATATCTCTTTCCCCCTCGGTCTCCCTTCATAGCTATCTCTGTTACACTCTGACGTTAATACTTTCTATTTAATACACGCTCACTATTCACTCCCCTTTCTGTGATGTATTTCCCCAACCCCTCTCTCTCTCTCCTCCCTCACTCCCACTCCCCCTCCCTCTCTCTCTCTCTCTCTCTCTCTCTCTCTCTCTCTCTCTCTCTCTCTCTCTCTCTCTCTCTCTCTCTCTCTCTCTCTCTCTCTCTCTCCTCTCTCTCTCTCTCTCTCTCTCTCTCTCTCTCTCTCTCTCACTCCCATCCCCCCTCTCTCTCCTCTCTCTTCTCTCTCTCTCTCTCTCTCTCTCTCTCTCTCCTCTCTCTCTCTTCTCTCTCTCTCACTCTCTCTCCTCCACCCTCACTCCACCCCCTCTCTCCTCTCTCTCTCTCTCTCTCTCTCTCTCTCTCTCTCTCTCTCTCTCTCTCTCCTCTCTCTCTCTCTCTCTCCTCCTCCCCTCCCCCTCCCTCTCCCTCTCCTCCCTCCCTCCCTCCCTCCCTCCCTCTCTATTGTCTGCTGGAGGGGGAGGCCCGGTGTAGGAGGCTGGCTGATGAGGGGGGGGGGGGGAGATTATGAGCGTCTAGAGAGTTCTCTGATGGATTTCAGAGCCATCTCGATAGCAGGATTTGGTGCCACCCTGCCCTCGGCTAATGGCTCGGCGAGCTCTAAACCCTGGCCAACAGTAACCAGCGGTTGTAACCGGGACGATTCCCTCCGGGATTAATAAAGTAATCTGAATCTGTTAGACGGCTTTCCTGAGACGCTATCGCTTAGGCAGGTATGCTATGAGGCGAGTCTATTGAGACGGCCATACAATTATTATTATACTTTAGATTTTGAAAGAAAATACCAGTTTAAACTTTTCTTCCACGGGTTCGCTTTTATTCCAAAGGCTCTTCAGACTCATGACTACTTTAACTTCCACTGTTTTTATTTTCTCAATTCCTGTGATCTAGCTTCTTAGTTATTTTTTGTGTGCGCCCACGTTTAGGAACCTTTTGTGTGTATGGGATTCTGACAGCCAACAGCGTGTTTGTCAGCGCCTTTAAGTAGTGCTCAGGACCAGCTTTCCCTTTTTATTTTTGGGGCTGGAACAAAGCAGCTGTTATTAACTTGACAGTTGATACCCCAGTAACGGAAGCATAACAGCAGTAGCAGCGCTAGCAATAGCAGCACTAGCAGGAGCGGATAGAGTAGCATTTAGCGTTGTTCCGGTACTACAAGTAGTGCGTAAAGGTTGGGAGTTGTGTGTCTGGGTTCCTTTGAGGATTAACTCATCCATAGGGCTGATTCTTAAGCCCTTTCTTCAATATCAGAACCAGGCTTATGTTGATCTGGGAATTTAGATGTAGCTTGGAGTGTTGATTAAGATAAACCTGTGTGTGTGTGTGTGTGTGTGTGTGTGTGTGTGTGTGTTGTGGTGTGTGTGTGTGGTGTGGTGTGTGTGTGGTGGTGTGTGTGTGTGTGTGGTGTGTGCGTGCGTGCGTGCACCCACCCTGTTTATTAAAGGCAATGAATATGCATATCTGCATATAAATTTGATCACTGGATGGGAAGTGTAAATTAGCCATTCCAGGTTGTTATATATGTAATCATTTATTAATTTCACTTTTATTTTTTTTGTGCTTATAGTGCATACCAGTTGCTTTGTTTTTATGTCTGTTTTACATAATTTTAATCAACATTTCTGCGGGTTCCTATCTAACTTCTTTCATGCATTTTATTTGTCATAATTCCTGATGTTTTGCAGTCTTAAAGGTGCCATTAGTGGGCCACTGACACAGTATTCAAAGACGTTCCCTGAATTCAGCCGTGGTGCAGAGTTACAGCCACTCCAAGCCAGTCGCACATTGAGCTTCCCTCAAATGCTCTGTTTTGGTGTCTGTAGCTTTAATGCAAATGAGGAGGAGGGAGGCGGGTCAAGGAGGAGGGTGGGGGTGTGGCCCTGAGCAGCTTGCAGCCACGGTACCATGCGCTCTGTTTACAGTGGATGTATCGCAATGGCGAGGCGCACAGCCTTTGGCCGTGTTCTGTAAATATTCTAGAACACTCAGGAGTCCTGGAGCTCGATATCTAAATAATATCATATACATAGATCGAAAGCTGTGAGCCGATATTATGAATCTCAAACGACCGCGTTGGGTTCTCCGGCGTTCCTGGTTCTTCCACGTCCACATCAATCTGAAGTAGACTGAACCGCGACATGGAGGAGAAAGGGATTGTTGCCGGGCAGCGCTTAGGCACCTCCGCCTCCTGCAGCGCCGAGGCGGTGGTCCCTCGGCAGCGGGAAGCGGGGCTCAAGCGGGAGACATTCGCCGCCAACAATCCCTTTCTCCTCCATGTCGTGGTTCATGTTCTTCAGGGAGTCAAAGCCAAAGTTCCTTTCCCCCAATTCATTCTCAACCATGGCTCAGATAACCCCCACTACGAGTCTCGTTGTAGAAATACCAGAGACGTCAAAGAACCGACAAGAAACACTTGCGTTACAGTGTGTGTATTCACACACACACAAGTGGCGCTCCAACGGTCGTGTCTCATTGGCGGGCCAAAGTCTCTGGGCGGGCCAGGCAGAGTTAGGGGAGGAGCTTAGATGCTATGTGACGACATAAGAAACCATTCAAATCAGCACGCTTGAGCCTCCGTTTTTTTCAAAGGCGAGCAGAGCACCTAGTTCTCGTTTTACACCGAACGCAAGTTTTAGCCACTGGGGGACCATAGGCAGGCTAGGGGAACTCATATTTACGTTAGAAAACCTCATAAAGTGAGATTTTCATTCCATGGCACCTTAAGTGTGTCATTGGTTTCATTGCAGAAGAAATCAATATAATTGGCAGGGAAGCAAATACATAACACAAAATAGCATTGTTTGTTGGTGTCCCTAGATCCATCTTTGTTTTGCAATAATGAATGGTGTTTACAAGCTCGGTCTACAACAATTTCAAAATCGGTTTTTGCAATTTAGCAAGGCTCAAGAATGACAATTGCAAGACTGGTAGCATTGGGTAACGAAACAAAAACTTTTATGCTTGGAATCCAGAACCGTAACCCTCCCTTCCGTCACCATTTTATTCAGCGGCTTTCTTCTTCTTTTCCTCTTCAAACCTGTGTTTTCCCCCAACCTCTGTTCCTTGCCTAAGTTTATCTAATGCTAGTCGACGGCACCTCATTGTTGCTTAAGCTATTCAGTGAAGCGCAACACAATTAGACATTCCCACACCTGCAGGGAGAAGCCATTCAGTGCTTTAAAGTGAAGTCGCTAGTGAAGCCCTTAGCTGTGGCAGTCCAGGCGGGGGATGTCTATTTAAGCGGTCCACAGCCTCACCGTCTCAGCTTAAAATGGCTGCCAACGTCGTGTTCATTAACTTGCCCCTGAGCCAAGTCATACCACGCATGTTTGACATGACAATAACTTTTGCCTTACACCCATTTGACCTGCTGGATGCTAAAGCACCACTAATCGGGAGGGATTTAATCCTCAAGAGGATGATTCGCTAATGATAGGGTGTGTTGACAGGCAGCTTAATCAAGGACCTCAGTCTGCTTTCTGGAGTACAAAGTCTTCCTTTTTTTTTCGGTGGATCGTTGAATGATGGTTTAGAATTTCTTGCCGATGGACTTTTCAAAGCAGTTAGTGAACATTAGCGCCAACGTTGGTAAAAGCAACATCAAACATCATAACAGTTTAAAAATAAACTTTGGTGATCGTCGAAAAGAGCTTTTGAGGCCATTCTTCATCAGTCACAGAATCAATATTATATTCCTCACTGAAACTGAAATAAATATTTCATGTGTACTTCTTTTGTTTGAGGACTCCGGGAGGATGCATCTGTCCAGAGGTAACTCCTGGGGCAATGTTGGTGTTGCCGTGGTAACAAGCTCGATGTCTGACCCTTTGAGATTCACCAAATGCATATTTATATCTTCATGTCCGTCATAAAAACATAGACTAAGTTTTTTACTGCAAGAATCAACCACAAAGACAAGTCAAGGTTATGCCATGAAAAGAAATATCTGCTGCAGCTTCACAAAGCTTGTTGAACTATGCATCATTTCAGGGGCCTCTTGTGAAACTTTCATTGGCCTTTCGCTGGTCCACAAGAGAGCCTGGGGGGGGAGACCCTAACAGGTTGGGCAGCCAATCACAATCCAGAGATGTGTTTGGGTGGATTGGTATTGACACGTTTCAGGGGCGGAGCTAAACCAGTAACTGATAACTTGCGTTGGACTAAGGTTAAACTAAACCATGGTTGTTTACCACCTCATTTTCATACACTGACGGTAATTATTTATATTAACATTTATGTTACATTAAACATAGCAACATTTTTTATTTGAAGTAATATGTGATTGCTCAGGAGCGTTTTGGCATTGAAAGCATTTATAAGAGAATGCGAGATAGTTTAGCGTAGCATCTTTTTCTGGTGCTTGTGGGAGTCAGAGGTGCAGCTAGGGACTGATGGTAGCAGAGGCCCAAGATGTGATGGTTCATTTGCATCTCCTACTGGACAGGAATATATATAGATGCAGATGCACACACACACATGCACACGCACACGCACATGCACACACGCACACACGCACGCGCACATGCACACACACATGCACACACGCACAGTAGCACTGTGCACTTGCTTACAATTCTGTACATGCAAAGGGAGGATAGACAAGACAGATAGAGCTGAAATGGTTGTAGGTTCTACCTCATCGTTGTTGTGCAATATCATCATACGCATGTCATTTAAATCTGGTATGTTAATTTACACGTTGTATGTTAATTTACATCTCATATGCCTGATGTATTCGTCCCGCTTCTCCGGAGGAAGGAACGGTCTTCCAGGGAAGTCCAATAATGAGAACACAGGGGAATGCAGAAAATAAATAAATAATCTTGTAACTCAAAACACACACAAACACACACAAACACACACACACACACACACACACACACACACACACACACACACACACACACACACACACACACACACACACACACACACACACACACACACACACACACACACACACACACACACACACACACACTGTAAGAATACACTATGTGAGCACGAGGCAGCATCTTAAAAACAGGACAAACCCTTACAGCAGCCATTGCTTATGAATCAATAGTTCATTCATTTCCCTTTTGTGAGCACCTGGGACTGTAAACAAGCCTAAACATAAACATCATTAAGCACAATAAAGGTAGCTTACCTCCACAATAGACACCCTCGACCGAGGCTGTCAAGAGGTTCCTCAGCTCTCTTTACTCAGCTCTCTCTAAACTGCCCGCTGAACAGATCACGCAGCTGCGAGCAAACTGCCATGAGCATCAAACAAGCATTGCTTACGAGCGCTGTAAAGCCGTCTGTGTATGCTAGTAGTCTCCAGCATACAATAAGTAGCAAGCTATATCAGTTAAAGCTAGGGTGCGGTTAATATTTAGCCACTGTTAATTATTTGCTGCATGCTACTGTGTGCCAATAATATCTATACACCTAGTTATACAACCCCAGTAGGCTAATAGCTATCATAACGCTCATAATACACCAGCACTAGCTAGTGTGTAGCATGCAGCCACTGCAAAGAATCCTCTGGGTTACAGCTGCTAGAACACAGGGCTAGGTCACGCATCGTAGCATGTTTTGGGCAGGCTCACATTTTAATGAAGTCACTCCTATACAGTAAGTAGCGATACAGTAGCGTGAAGATGCTACGTAGCGTTAGCTCGAATCAGGTCCTAAGCGCTTGGTTGCTATAGTTCTACATGCAGTCCGATTACGTTGTAGACAAGTCCACTGCCTGGAGCTTGTGACTGGCAGCTTGCGATTCCCTGCGGGTAGTTAGCTGTCAGCAGCTAGCTGGATGACGCTGGCTAGCGATCAGCTTCAGCTCTCTGACATTGCGGGTTTCCAGCCTCGCCTGACGTCATGTATCCACAACATGGAATGTGTCTGGGTTTGTGCTAGTGTGCTTCTTGTGAGGACAGTGACGTGCAGGGAAGCATGTGTGTGTGCAGCTTATAAACTTGTAGAGATTTGTCTGGGCAGAAGAGGTCATGTTGAGACATCAGACTTTTGTGTAGGGTATTTTATTGTGTATGTGTGAGTTTGTGTCGTTGTCTGTGGATGCGTGTGTGCCTGGCACACCGACTGTGGAGGTGTCACATTTCCAAAACCAAAGCAATCCTGGCCCAGATGATAGCAGTGTGTGTGTGTGTGTTTGTGTGTGTGTGCATGTGTGTGAGTGCGATGGTGTGTGTGTGTGCATGTGTATGTGTGTGTGGGAAGAGATGGATGGAAGGCGTGAGCAATACTGACACTTGGATGGCCTTGTAGCTGAGCTCCGTAGCTAACCGTTAGCCGCTAACCGTTAGCTGCTAATCCGCGTGATGTGCACCAGAGTTGCTGACTGCAGGGAAACTTCAACAGAACACACACAACGGCAGCCTACGCCGTGCACGTGATGACTCGTCATGCCTCTGAAATAACACAAACGCACTTACACTTACAGGCACCTAAACACACACACACACACACACACACACACACACACACACACACACACACACACACACACACACACACACACACACACACACACACACACACACACACACACACACACACACACACACACACACACACACACACACACACACACACACAGAAACACAGAGACACACAAACACAGACACACAAACAGACACACACCACTCTCAGATACATAGACATTCACACATTTCAGAGACACACTGTCAGCCACACGCAGAACCACACATAACCATAAATAATTAGGCAATCATGCTCACTCTCACACACACACACACAGACACTGACACACACACCAACACTCTCTCTCTCTCTCTCTCTCTCTGGTCGAGATACATCGCTACCTTTG
>OLKM01001140.1:17964-134406 GCA_900291075.1 Melanogrammus aeglefinus | reverse complement strand
GAGAAGATGAGAGAGAGAAGAGAGAGAGAGAGAGAGAGAGAACATTCCTGCGTCTGAACACAGACATGCCGTATTAACATCAGAGCACATTTGGGGAAGATTTGTTCTGCTATGGTGTTTACAGCTCTATAAAATACAAATTTTAATAAAAAAATGTCTTACCGTACATCCTTTTCCACTCCCTTCTCTCTGTGTCGGTATCATCTCTGAAGGTCAGACGGACGAAAAGGTCTCACCTGACTTTTTGTGATGCAGTATTTAGTGTCATTATCGGCTATATACTCAAATGCTTTCTTCCAAACCATAAAAAAACGCTGACTGATTTCTACCATGATGTTTCTTTCTCGATGATGACATCACTACCGAGATGTGGATCCATTTTTAAATAGACTGAGGAGACACTCGCACATAGGATGATGAAAGGGGGACAATAACAGCCCCCAGAGACTTATTCCATGATTTTCCTCTAGCTAAATGCTGAGTAGGTGACACACGCACACACACACACACACACACACACACACACACACACACACACACACACACACACACACACACACACACACACACACACACACACACACACACACACACACACACACACACACACATGCACGCAAACTCCCTTCGCACACACATGCAAACACATACACACAGACACACGCACACTCACTCCACACGCACATGCACATGCAGACACACACGCGCTGCACGCGGACAGACTCATGAATAATTCACTAGCCTAGTTTCATTTTAGTGAATAGCGGGGCTGATTATTGAATCAGCTGTCTTCAGGGTGGAAACACACCATTGACGATTCCTCCTCCCATCGCCTCCTCTCGTCCTCGTCCTCCCCTCCGCCTCCTCCACCTAGCTCCTTGTCGCACTGTCGCGTTGATGTAAAGAATGAATACATCCCCAATGATGTCGGGTGACTGCGATCTGTGTTTACATTCTCCATGCACATCTTCCTGTTCCCTCATGACTCTCCGGCTCCTCAGCCGGTTTGTTTCTGTGGAAAGTTATGCAAATGTGAAGTATTTTCATGGCTCGGTTCGGGGGCCGTGAAGTGCCTTGTGTCTGCCTCGTGTGTTCGAGTACACGCAACGAATGGAGGACCGAATTAAAAGTTAAATGAACGGTGTTATTAATAGACAGATACAGTCTGACACTTCTCAAATTGTTATAAGAGCTTCACACGGATGATCATTGTGCCAAGTCATGCTGTAACTAATCAAAATAATCTATCCAAGTCTGTTTCTCTGCCATTGTTATCGTAGTTTAGTATAATGCGTCTATCCACCTCAACGAAGAGAGCTAATTACCTTCTGTGATCTATGGGTAGCGACACCAGGTTGCTCATTGCTCTGTTGAATGTAATTAGGTACAATGACAAAGTAGGGTTGAAATAATAATAGAACATATTAAAATTTGATGGAAGTCAAAACATTTATATACGTATATATTTATCTAAATTAAATTAATTGATTTCAAACTCTCTGCTGCCCAGGTAGCCAATGGTCAGTAGTGCACTTCTCGGAGCTGTTTAGCTAGCTGAATAGCATAGATTAACATTGCTAAGCCTTGTAACGCTTCAACAAACAGAATAGTTTCAGCTTTGTTGAGCTTAGTTGAATAGCATAGTTTGTCTTTGTTTGACTTTGTTCAATAGCATTGTTTAACTTTGTTGAAGAGCGTAGTTTAGCATTGGTACGGCGTTGTTCAGCCTCCTTGAATACGAAATGCGACAGTTGGATGAATTTAGTGCTGTGTTGAGGATGAATGAATGAATGGATGAATGGATACAGTGGTGCATGTATGGATGCATGGATGGGTTATGGTTACATGGTTTGGTTTCAGGGATGTGGTAGCAACTGTCACCCCCTTGATACCCATAAACTCACTTTGGCCCACAGCAAAACGTATAAACATAGGTTATTGCGCATTGAGCGAACACAACCAAAGAACTCCATTTAGTGACATTTACTTAGGCCAGGATGCCACGAGGACTTTGACATTAAGGTCCACCTCTGTGTTTCGGATGAGTAACTCAGTTGGCATTCTGGTTATGGGACCTCCAGGAAAACAAGGAGGAAGTACTTCACACAGTGAATCAACGGTATAAGGTTATACGTTGAGGAATCAACTCTATTGTGCAGAGAGGTGGACACGACACTGACATAGGCTCTCCGGTTAAAGAACGACTAAAAAAGACTTTTAATGACTACGTCAGGTCATAGAGCGATAAGCTGCTGAGGGATTAATTGTGTATCCATAATAAAGATTAAAACACATTTTATAGTAGCGCACAGTGAATGGTTCCTAGCCTAACCTGATATCTAGAAAGACTTGAATCATGAATTGAATCCGGATCCCACATCTCGGACGGGCGGGTGGTAGAGAGATCCCTTATCCACAGTCAAGTTGCAAACACATCACTTTAAATTCTTTTCAGTTTTTACACATTCTCATTATGGAACGATGTGCCGCAACCACACTTGACTTCTGCACACTAATTACAATAACTAAACAGATACGATGCAATTACACTTAGCTATGCATAACATATCTCGTAATGTATTCAGTTTTTTATTGAATCGTGTGTAAAACCGGTGCGATTTTAATCTTTTTTGACTTCACTGGATGCCTGGGCTATGTTTTATTTTAATTAACCCCAAACCTGCTCCCGCAGTGCAGGTGTTGAGTTGTTCAGGTTCTGGCCACTAGGGAGGCACACCACTTTCAAGTAGTGGTGGAGTGCGGACGACAGTAGCTCAGGGGGTAGAGTGGGTTAGTAAGTTAGTTTATCCCCGGCTCCTCCTAGCTAGAGTGTCGAGGTGTCCCTGAGCAAGAAGCCTCACCCTGACTGCTCCTGACGAGCTGGCTGATGCACTGGTTGACTCCACCGTCGGTGTTTGAAAAAGGGCTGCAAGTCGCTTTGAATGAAAGCGTCACAAAATCCCCTAAATGTAAAGGTGTGACTGGCATTTTTTAGAGCCCAACTCAGAGACTCGGAAATATCCGAGAACAAAAAGTCTACAAACCCAGCGGAGATAAAATAGTCGAAAGGTACACTGCGTACGACAGTGTAACTTCTATGTATCTTCTCCAGGTGGACTGTGCATTGCGGGGTATCCCAGCATGCATTGCACCCATCATCACATCCTCCAGTACTCTGATGAGGGGGAGCAAAGTTGGTCTTTGCCCGCATAACAGTGTGTCGCCGTGTCCCTGCCCGGGTTAAATGAAGTGAGCCAAACTTTTTCATTAAGTGCGTAGCAGATAATTCCGACAGCTGACGAAGGGGCAGTAGATTGTGTCATGGGGCTGTGCTTGCCCGAGCACACAGATAGGAAGAGCGTTCGAAGCGCAACGCCGGCCAGTGCTCTGGTGAGTGGCTGCCTCTGATAAAGCTCTGTACCTAATTAACACGTTTTGGACCAATCACACGGCTGCAGTCTATTAAAGTGGTTAAGGAAGTCACACAGGCCCCTTAGGGCGTCTGTACAGTCTTTTCCCCTCTGCGAGCCCGATGATATACGCCCAGAGATGTGGCAAGTCATCTGTGACTCTCTCTCTCTCTCTCTCTCTCTCTCTCTCTCTCTCTCTCTCTCTCTCTCTCTCTCTCTTCTCTCTCTCTCTCTCTCTCTCTCTCTCTCTCTCTCTCTCTCTCTCTCTCTCTCTCTCTCTCTCTCTCTCTCTCTCTCTCATCCTCCCTCCCTCTACATCTCTTGCTCTCTCTCTTCCGGTGTCTCTCTCTCTCTCTCTCTCTCCTCCTCTCCTCCCCTCTCTCTTCCCACCTGATTCCCTCCTCCATTTTCTCCTCGCCTTGCTTCCTAAGCTTTTTTTTTTCATACAGGGTTGATGTCTTTCTTCCTCTCTCAACCCCCCGTTCCATCTTGTGCCCCCCGCTCTCCCCCCCCCCCCCCCCCCCCTCCTCTCTCTCTCTCTCTCTCTCTCTCTCTCTCTCTCTCTCTCTCTCTCTCTCTCTCTCTCTCTCTCTCTCTCTCTCTCTCTCTCTCTCTCTCTCACCCCTCCCTCCCCCTCTCTCTCCTCTCTGTCTCCCCCCTCACTTTCCCTCCCCTCTGCTTCTCCCTTCCTCTCTGTGGTAATGTAATATCACACTCCCTTCTCCTTCCACTCATTCTTCTCCCTGAGCCTTAAAATAACTCCTGCTGCAGTGGGATGCTCTGACAGTCTGCTGCCGCCCCCCCGCCCCCCCTTTCATCTCATAAACAGCCGGCTGGTCCAATTGGTAAGCGCTGGCGTCCAGCAGTAGCAGTGGACGGGCGGGCGGGCGGTGTTTGTGGTTGGCAGCCGTCCAGCGGCGCTGAGACCGGCGTACAGGCTTGACACTCCATCACACCGGCCAACTGACGCCGGCGGAATGATCCAGAGAAATGCAGAGGCCTCTTTAGAAAACAACTGGTTCTTTTTCGACCAATCACTGTTCGCCGGGGCTTTTGTCCCGTAGCTCTCTAATTGGCCTTTATCACGGAGCGGTAATGGTCAGGGGGAGAACAGGTGAAGCTCATTAGGTTAATTAAGGGTCTGTACTGCAGGGATGCCAGTGGCTGTGATTAATGCCATGAGATGCACCTGTGTGCAGCCCTCCTGTCACCTCGGCGATATAAAGGCCTGTTCTGTGAATCCGTTTAATTTGAAAAGAACATCAACTTACGCAACCCTGCCAGACACATTCTGAGACGTTCACTTTTATATTTCCACTGTCATGGGTTATATATACATCTGGTTTCTCCTTGGGACCGAACAAGACATTAAAATGACTTCTGTTTAATTTAAGCTGTTGCTAAGCTACGACACTGACACTCACCAGTTGTAATCGCCAACCCCAATAGATAGGTTCTATAGGAGACCAGAACCGGTTCTATGGGCGCTACACATTCACAACAAATCATCTCACTCCCCCCCCCCCCCCAGCTCCACCGATTTAAATGCCAACAACTACTTCTAACTTCAGTGTTTTTATTTTATTCACCGGGTGGAGGTTCTGTTAAAGGTCTTCCTTTAAAGTCGGAAAATTCAGATGAAACGCCGAAGAAAATGTCGCTCTCTGCCCTCGCCAGCCGACTCCTGCAGTCAGTACTCGATGGAGATGGAGACAGAAAGGAGGGCGGAGGAGTTGGCAGTCGGTGCGAGCGAATGGCCTTTAGCCGTCTTGGATTAATGACATTTAAAAAAAAAGTCTCAGTACTTCATGATTCAAATATACCGTCTTTGTGTTCAACTACTTGTTGGCAACAAGAAAGATGGTGCAGAAATTCCACTTCATTGCAAGAATCACGAGGTGAACAAACTAAATGGACTGTTTAAAGACTCATCTAAAGCCACTTGCAGTGAATGCAAACACCTGTCACACAGGTACACTGTGAACATGGGGGGGATGGAACCCATAACTGGTAGTTAAACCCCCGAGCCTGCACCTGGATGGCTCTGCCTTCTTGGTTGACAGCTAACAGTTGAGGGTAGAGTTAGGTCTTCAATATGTTCCTTCCTGTGTTTCCTGGTTTGTTGTGATGAGGGAGATAGCCAAGCCAGGCCCTTATCTCCGGTTGGACTTCAATCAAATCCATTCACCAGCGCTAACAGGACCTCGGGAGACAACTGAAATATGTCGGGGTTCCGGGGAGAGGGGGGGAGAAGAACCCTGACTGCAACAAAAGTCTGGGAAAAAAACCAATAACACACAAGGACTGTCTTCACTTGAAACAAGCAGCAACGTGACATTGATGAATTAACCTTTTTCTTAAATCGCCATCAATCACAGTGAGATGAAACCGGTCTGCAGGGGGTTCTTATTTTGATGAATTCCTAGTCGATACGCAGATGGAGATAGTGTCGCAGCGCGGCTCATTTGAAAATCATAAATCTTCATATTCTTTCGGTTTGACGACCGCGGTGCGTCGATGATGTCACGGCGTTTGGTGTTCAATCTTTACTACTGACTGCGGCGTGCATGCGAGAGGAAGAAAATGAGGGGGAGAAAGGCTCGTTAAAATGTGGATTTGATGACCAGGCGGTGATATTGATTAGTTTGTCCGGTCTGAACACTCTAATGAGATCCGAGTGTCGTCTCAATTCGCTGCGATCCGGCCAGTTCCAACAACACACACACACACACACACACACACACACACACACACACACACACACACACACACACACACACACACACACACACACACACACACACACCCACACACACACACACACACACACACACACACCCACACCCCACACACACACACACACACACACACACACACACACACAGGAGCAGAGCATAGGACGTCCACATTAGGGTTTACAAGTCTCGTATGGTATTGACATGACATCGATGCGGGATGTTTCATCTCCTAACGATTTTTGTTGACAAATTAATTCCATAATGACAGCGCCATGGGACTTCTCACATTGAGTGTATCACCAAAGTGACTTGGGACAACCGATGTTCAGTCTAATGCATCTTCCTAAAACATGTTCACTTGTCGTCATTATCCGTTGCGTCCAGACAGTTTAGTCTATTGGTTCAGGGGTACGACTCCCAGCCCGGAAGGGCCAGGATTCAATCCCTGATGTCCGCCGTCTACCACTAGTCATCCTTGAGCATGACTCCCCAGCCAATACCTGCTCTTTAACGACCTGTACCTGAAGTCACTCTAAATCGCTTGTGATGAATGCGTCTGCTAAATAACTAAATAGAGACTATTCATTATTATTAATACCCCGACACGGGGTGATTTGTCAAAACGGCTGTTGCCGCAGTTAGAGGGCGAACGAGAGCGTGTGAACGGAAGGGGGAGCGGTGGGGTGGGGGGGGGGTGGAGAGAGAGAGAGAGGGAACAGGGAGCATCATGTGGCGGTGGCTGAAGAAAAAGACTGTTGCTGTGTGTCGTTGTTGTCGTCGTCCCCGTGACTCTTCTTTGGGGCCTCCCGGTCAGGTTAAAGGGTCAGACGTCAGCAGGGCTGATGACGCTAACCCCCTTTTCAGGGGTGCAGACTCTTTGCGGTCGCCACCGTGGCGGGTTGAGGCGAGGACCCCCCAAGCGCCCCGAGAAACGGACTGCGAGGACTCGGCTTGCGGTTTTTAAAGAACGTGACTGTGATTTCTGCGGCGCTGCGGATGACTCGCTCCAATGTATCTCCATGATCTTGATGTATTTCAAATGCTGTGCTTGTTCCCCCTTGTGTTGTTTAGGTGAAGCATGTTTTATGGCCTTTTTTTTTTCATGAAAAGCACTCTATCATAAAGTTTAAAAGGGATAGAGATAGAGGCAGAGAAAGAGGGGGAGAGAGAGGGAAACAGAGAGATGGAGAAGGGGTTGGAGAGAGACAGGGACATGGGGGAGATGGGAGAGAGAGGGAAATGGAGAGAAAGAAACGCAGAGATGGGGAAAGAGAGGAAAACGAAGAGAGGTGTGAGAGAGAGGGAAAGGGAGAGAGGGGGGGAGAGAGAGAGGGAAATGGAGAGAGGGGGGGAGAGAGAGAGAAATGGGGAGAGGGAGAAAAACAGAGAGAAGGCGAGAGAGAGAGAGGGAAACGGAGAGAGGCCGAGAGCTCCCAGGGAACTGTTCCATTGACCACACCTGGGCAAATGTGTTTTTATCATTTTGCCCAGAGGTGAAATGTTAAGCGGCTATGCCTGGAATGTAAGTAGAAGTGGGATGACTAAAGATCTGTTATGTCATGAGTTAACTTGGATGTACGGAACCTGTCAGAGCCTAGTCTGGCAGGGAGCGCAAACTCTACTTTGGCAGTTTGTCACACTTGTTAATGAGTGTGAGCGTGCATGCGTGCATGCGTGCGTGCGTGCGTGCGTGCGTGCGTGCGTGCGTGCGTGCGTGCGTGCGTGCGTGCGTGCGTGCGTGCGTGCGTGTGTGTGCTCACATACTGTACGTGGGCGGATGTGCGTCCGGCGTGTTCTGTCGTCTCTCTGTTTATCCAGGCACCTTAACGGCTGAGGTAGCCTAGCGGCTAAATTAGCTCAAGCTCCGCTAGGTCTCGCGCTGACGAGGTTAACCAAAATGTGCCTTGCGGCCCCGGCTGATCTCATTAAGCCCAGCCCTCCCCTCCACCGGCCTGCAGAGGTTCCGGTGATCAGGGCCCTAACGACGGGCAGGAGGCTGCGCACCCGCCGCCTCCCGCTCACTCACCTGGCAGCGGCTCTGGGGGGGCCGGGGGGCTCCCAGACCACAACCCTTCACAGGCACCACGACGGAGGCTGCTTCCTGTTCCTCGCCAATGGAGCCAAACATTTATAATTTGTATGGGGGTTGTGTGCGTGCGTGCGTGCGTGCGTGCGTGCGTGCGTGCGTGCGTGCGTGCGTGCGTGCATGTGTATAAGTAGATGAGATAATTCTTTATTTATCCCTGGTGGGAATTTCTGTGATATAAACTACTTAACTATATTCCGCTCCCAGGATGTCATGGAGATTCTGTGTCCCTGCTGTTGAGTCAAAAGCAGGAGATCAGAACGTAGACAAATTGTGGCAGTCTGAAATATTTAAGACTGCCCGTAGTCCAAATGGGGTGGTTACTTTCTTCTGCACTTATCTTTAAGGCACGGCGTTGTCTCCGTACAAATGCGTTTTGGGGCGAAAGCGATCCCCAAAGCACGGCTATACCCACTTAAGAGGAAAGAGCTCACAGAGTTAGACATCTAGTGTGATGATTGTCCCGAACGCGAGCCAAACCAATCCCAGTCTTCAATTAGCAAATGTTAGAACATGTTGGTCTCTCCGCAGCTTCCGCAAAAGACTCAAGACTCACTTGTTCAGAGTTCACCTAGACGCCTCCCACCCCTCAAATACACTTATTGTATGTTGTACGTCCTGGCCCTTAATGTACACACTTTTGTATGTTGTCTGTCCTGGCACTTAATATATGCACTTATTGCATGTTGTACATCATGGCAGTCCTCTCCTTCATCTGAGGAAGTACTCATTGTAAGAAGCTTTGGATAAAAGCGTCTGCTAAACTCCCTAAATGTAATATACAGCAATGAGCTGACGGGATTACCTGATGCAGGGGGTGGGAGATAAGGGCTGGTACGTCCACCATCTTTAGTAGATTAGTGTTGGGGAAAAAACCACTCCCCTCTTTGCCGTGGGATGGTTTGGTGTTTTAGGGTGTTTGACTGTTTCTAAGTTCTCAATGTCCCCCACAATGTCCGCAGCCTAGCTGTCTGAAACCCCCTCCCTGCCTATAATGGCTCTGATAAAGGATGAATGACTTTATTCACTGTATGGATAAAAATGTCTGCTGCATGACTTAATAGTGCTTATACCATGGTCTGGGTGAATACTCGATTCTGATTGGCTGCTGGGTGTCCATTAAAAAGTGATAATGGACACCTATGAAGATGTTCCGGTCAAATTGCCTGATGACAGTTCTAAATGACTGCGCTGGCTCAAACGCTTTGGTAACCGTGGCAACAGAATCACAGAGCAGGACTGCTTACATGCTCAGTCTGCAGGTGGCAGGGCTGGATTTGAACCCAGAACCTTCCAGGCGTCCACCCTAAACGCCCTCTATTCCCACATCTTGGCGAGCTGTTGTGCGGAGTGCTGTGGTACAGTAACGACGTGACCCGCGGTAATGAGCCAACTACTACACACAGATTCTCCCCCCAAAAATAAAAGAGCTTGCGATGTGAGACATCAATGTTTATGTTTTGTCTCCACAACAAATACAAACGCTGCCTGTAAAAGAAAGCCCTCCTTCATGGTCGTTTTTAGTTTCCCCTTCATCCTAACAATGAGCTGATTATTTTTGGATCTCTTTCCTGGCAGTAATTAAGGTCAATTTACCTACAAATTAATTGAAGGTCTAGTCCTAGAATCCTCTTTTAGTTATTACAGTTTCATGTTTTTTTTGCATTTTGTGTTGTAGAAGTTTGTATCTTATTCTCTTTATTTAACTGTTTGCATGTTATTGTGCTGAGGTCATGTAAGACGTATACTGCTAGTATTTTCTACACTCTGAACACAAAAGCATGTGTTGTGTTAAAGTGAACACATGTGATGTGACTGTGGCGTTTCGACATTGTTTGAACAATAGGCTACAACAACAATATTAATCCTTTTCTTTGCTATCAGTCCCTGAGCAGGCAGATCTGAGACAGAGAGCAAAATCAGAATTATTTTAAATAATGGAATAATGCTGCTACCCCGGCCCTTGAGCAAAGCACGTGCCATCGCCGTCTTCGCCATGGTAGTCCATAATCTTGTTAGGGATTAACATTATATTCTAAATTAATTCAAAACACTCCCTCGTCTCTCTATGCAACCTTCATTTTCGTGTTATTTTCCTTCTTAGTCCAGTTTTTGCCTCAACTCTTAGCTCTCGTATTCTTTGCCCACCGTTGTTTCGCTACGATTGCAGTCCTATATCTTTGCACAGTTTCTTACCTGCCCTCTGGGTTTGGGTTTGAGTTTTTATTTTTCCCATTTTAGTGCATGAGGATGAGTGTGGGGGGTATTCCTGGGCCTTGAAAGCCCTCAGAGACACTAAACAGCATCAACAGGCTTCGCAGGTTCACTCGAAGAGGGCCAACACCACCTGCCGACTGCGTGTGTGTGTGTGTGTGTGTGTTGTGAGCTAGGGAGCTAGCTCGATAATGCTACGTAATACCTGCTGGTACAGAGAAAGCCTAAAAAATATTTCTGGGGCATCTGGGATTTGTGGAAAACTTGTTAGTTTTGGTCGAGCGCCCAAGAAACTGCAGCAATCACTAAGACAAAGCCCTAACCGCGGCAGGAGAAAAACAAGCTAACCCTTAAGCTTGATGTCGAGCGTGCCGCTATGTCGGTGGTCTCTGCGTGAGCTCGTTCCTTGTCTGTCACTCATCGGTGATCAGGCTCTGATTGATGAAGGTAAATAGAGAGGGAGCAGAAATAAATCAAATTGAACCCGTTGGCACATCGTTGGTTTAACCTTGCCGGTTGTAGCAGCCCATGTTTGATTCCATCATGCTTAAATTCCCTCTTCCCTGTCCGTAAGCAAACAAAGTCTGTACAAATATCCCTAGGAATAAACAAAGCACACTCACTGTGGTGTGTTACCTCGTGTCCAATGAGACCACCTTCAGCGATGTCCTATCGGTCGTCCTTCAGTTTGGGGGTCCCGTATTCGGATAACATTTCTCGTGTCTTAAATAATACCATATTAGGTCAGCCTTCAGACAGCAGGCTGGATTTGAACCCAGAACCTTCCAGGAGTCACCCTAAACACCCTGTATTCCACTTGTGGGGATTGTGGGGATATGTAAGAAGGAAAGATGGATCGGTACCACTGTCTATGAGCTGCTCAGTCCACACCCAATATTCCTGCCTCCACACAGCAGGGGGGAACCCCCACTGCTGTGACGCCACGGGGGGTCTCTCCCTCCAACTCTCTCTCTCTTTCTCTCCCCCCCCTTCTTTTTGTAACTCTTACTCTTTCACTATCTCTTTTCTCTCCACTTCATCTCTGTCTGTCTGTCTGTCTGTCTGTCTGTCTGTCTGTCTGTCTGTCTGTCTGTCTGTCTGTCTGTCTGTCTGTCTGTCTGTCTGCCTCTCTCTCTCTCTCTCTCTCTCTCTCTCTCTCTCTCTCTCTCTCTCTCTCTCTCTCTCTCTCTCTCTCTCTCTCTCTCTCTCTCTCTCTCTCTCTCTTCTCTCTCTCTCTCTCTCCTCTCTCTCTTCTCTCTCTCTCTCTCTCTCTCTCTCCTCTCTCTCTCTCTCTCTCTCTCTCTCTCTCTCTCTCTCTCTCTCTCTCTCTCTCTCTCTCTCTCTCTCTCTCTCTCTCTCTCTCTCTCTCTCAGAGTATGGCGGGCCTCCTCCTTCACGTCTCATTGACTTTGTTTTTCTAGGGCTAATTCCTGCCTACTGCTCGCTGTCACGCCCACCCCATACACACACTTAGAAATACAAGTACACACACGCATACAACCACAGCCCAATACACACACCGACACACTGCACACAAGCGCTACCAGCACACACACACACACACACACACATATTACTGCCTTAGTGACAGCTGCACCCCGCAGAGGCACCCATACTTTACACAAACACTGGGAAAACACATGGACACACACGCACAATTGCCTCCTACCCAACAGCTACAAACATGTATACACACAACTGTAGTGTACTCACTGACACAAACACACTGACATACTGACACACACGCAAACAAACAAACTGACAGCACACATGCACACACACCACACCCACACACTCTGTCTGGGCTGCCAGTTAGTTAGCAGCCCTCCTCTGCTCCTTGCTGTTCTGATGGTGATTTTGACGAGCTGGTTGTCACGCCGACGCACTCGGCGCAAGGTGGCGATTAGCAGAGCGAGCGCCATATGGCGTCGGATCAGCCAACCAAACCCTCAGTAATTGGCTGGGAGCGCAGAGAAAGCCGTTTCATAACGAAATATTAATAAAAAAAGCTAACGACAAGGAAGATAAAACAAAGAAAACCAGACAAAACGCCGGAGTTATGAGTAGGCCTCCTTCATTCTCCGTCTCTAAATAGCATGTCTCAGAAGACAACGCTAAGAAGGCGCTAACGCTAAAGGCCAAAACAAGTTTAATTTGCAAACCCCCTCCCCCCCCCCCCCTGGACGAATCAATGATATCGGGAGCGTTGGCAAGTTTATATTAAGCACCGCTAACCCAGGGACACAAGACAGACGGAAGGGGAAATAAGTCGTCAAATTAACAGTGGATCCATCGACAGGAGAGGGGGTGGTGTGATGAAGTTGTTGCCGTGTTTGCGGCGGCTGATGTGGAGGAAGATGGCGCGTAGGACGCGGCAGGGTTTTACGTTGCAGTCTTATGCTTAATTATATGGTAGGGGTGCAGTGGAGCGCAGCCTGTAAGCTCTGGGGAAGAATTAATTCTGGTACTGGGGAGAGCGAGAGATATAGAGCCAGGGAGAGGAGGGAGAGAAGAAGAAGTAGAACACGAAAGCTGTGCAGTCATAGGGAGCGAGAGATATGGAGATGGAGAGGGAGTCAGAAATATGGAGTCTGAGAGAGGGCGAGAGAGAGAGAGAGAGAGAGAGATAGAGATGGAAATAAATGAGGGCCGAAAGAGGGAGAGAGATTCAGGGCTAGAGAGTGATGGGGAGACAGCAAGAGAGAGGGAGAGAGAGATGAAGAGAGAGAGAGGGAGATTGAGGCAGGCCGGCCACTCCAGCACTCTGAATTGATGGCTCCAGAAGAAACTGCCTCAATTCAGTGACAGCCTTTTCAGGTTTGCTTAAGGCGAGAGGAAGATAATGTCCTCCTCCGTCCGTAGTTCTCCCGTCTTGATTGATATATCCGCATCAGATGATTCCAGAACAAACCTGGGACAGGGAGGACTGCTTTAACGCACAGCATTAAAAGCCATTTAGAGCCATGTTCAAAGTTTGAAGTTTTGTTTTGGTGTCCTAAAGAGATGTTCAATATGGTGGAAGCATTTCAACCCCATAGAGGGTTGAACCTTGTGTCTCAGCAACGCCTCCTGGACTAGTTGATCTAAATAGTCAAAAGTATAGGGATGTGGTTGGGAGCCCCGAATGCTGCCATTGGCTCCTCCCACTGACACCACCTCCATTGGGAGATCTGGGAGATTCTGCTGTTGAATAAATCTAATTGCGGTATTATACCCTAGATGGCATAAGCCCCTGAATGGCTTGAGAATAAATGTATGCCGTAGAAAGAGAAAAAGTACAACAACAAGTGACTTAATACTAGAAAGTAGCCCACATCTTCATCATGGGATGTAGATTAGGGATGGGATATCGTCCCTATTTTCAGATCATCCGATCGTAGTCACTGGCGATCGCTGATAGGCGATCCGATCGGCTGAGACGGCGGGCGCAGTAACGTCAGCTTAAAAAAAAAAAAAAAAAAAAAAAAAAAGAAACTCGCCTGGCGCTAACATGGCCGAAAGCATTTTGGTGCCAAAAAAGAACGCAAAATCGGCTATTTGGGCACATTTTAAAGACCTAACGCAACCGATGAGAAAACCTGTGAGGAGCATTTCATTTACGCAGGCTGATCTCTCGATTTAAATGTGCCGTGTAAAAGTAAGAGTTACTTGTTGTTCAAATTTACGCGTGAATTATTATATTTTGTGATTAAAAAGAAAGATAATATAGCACACCACTTGTGGCGCACAGAGAGAAAAGTATTTTGGTAAGCAAGCAAGAAGAATATGAAGAAACAGAGGAGACGTGAAAAAGAGAGCTTGCGTCCGTGGCGCGGACCTCCGAAAAAAAAGTTGAGAAGGAAAAAAAGACGCAACAGGGTTGTAATAATATTCAGTCCTCAGTTTGCACCGATCAAAGGGCTCTGTATGCAGACGTGTTGCTCCACCAGAAACATTTTCAAGTACACAGTAGGGCGCAGGTTGTAGAGATTATTTCTTTAACATCGAATGGCAGTAAATTATTAAAAGATCGCCATTTGAAAAAAAAATCACGGATCCTCCCTTCGATCGCTGATAGACGATCCGATCGAAAATCACTCCATCCCTAATGTAGATCTACAGTTCACAAGCCAGCCTTTAAGTATAAACTGATCCGTTACAAAATACTTTATGTAATGCTTTGCTAATGCTGACGTGTTATCTTCTGGCTAACAGGATGCCCATTGGCTGAATCAGATCACCTGTGTTGACTTTAGGTAGTTAAGTAAAGAAATTACATAAATACATAAAATTATTATTAATATAATTATACTATTACTACAAATAAGTATTTATTAGTGTGCTTTATTACTGTAGTTATTTATTAAAAATATATTAATTATCGTATGCACACACAAATAAAAGACATTTATTGTGGGTGCTTAGAGGGTTGCTGATGCTATCCTAGGGGTAGCTACAGCCCCCCCAAGCCCATGAGAGCCGAAGCGACAGTATTGTAAAACTCACACCAAAGGATGACGGACTGGCTTGAGCACATGGTCTGCTAGCATGCTATTCCTTGCTAAGCTGTATTGTTATAACCTGGAATGCACCAGTGCACTACTGGACTCAATGATCACACTTAACCCTCTCTGCGCACACACACACAACCGCACTGTGCACATGCACAACAGAAACATGCATGCGCACAACAGCACTGCGTAAGTGCACAACAGAAACATGCGCACACACAACAGCACTGTGTAAGTTCAGGACAGCACTGTGCACGCGCAAAACAGCAGTGTAAGTGTACACCTGCATCGTGCACGCGCACAACAGCGCTATGTAAGTGTACAGCAGTACAGCGCACACACACAACAGTATTATGCATGCGCACATCCTCCCTTCACTCATGCCTCACTGCTGGAAAACATCGGAGGTGGAACGCTCAACTATGTTCAAAGACTTGTATTGCATCTTAGCTTTGATGAATATATTCCTTTAATAATTCATAACTATGGTATGTATTATATCAGGCGTGCATAAAATCAAGTAATGGCATAATCGGTCAAAAGTGTGATGTTTGAAGTAATAGGAATGCTACACTTGATTCTATCCGGTTTCTTTTTATTATAAATTGTTAAATCCTTCCAACATATAATTTTGCACATAGCAACGAATAATACCGAGAATGTCAAGTCAATATTGTTGCATTTTAGTATTTATAGGACGTCGCAATGCATGCTAGGCTAGACATCTAAAACCGGATATAATATCTTCTGTATACTGCCTGGAGGCTGAGCATACGTTATATAATGATAGGATGCGTGGTTGTTTCGGAGCTCCGTCGGACTCGCGCTATCTAGGCTGCTTCCTGGCGTTATCTCTCAGGAAATCTTGTTTGTTTTGTAATGAAGTCAAAACCCTGTTGCATATCCCAAGAAGGAAATTTGGTATTCAAAGCAAGACCTCTTGCATTTCAAAACAAGTAGATCTGTTCGTTAACGCTCTTTGTAGTTGTCGTGTTGTTTCTCAGAGAGTTGCGGTCGCTCCAAATGCCTCTCCAGGTAAAGCTAAACAGCAGACACCCTGCTGGGATCATACGGTTCTTCCACCGAAACCTGACTGCTGATTGAATCCGGTAAGATCTGAACGACCTCTCCTAACAGCTACTTATGCTTGGAGACAGCACATAGAGATCTGTTCTGGTTGCTGTTTAATGCCTGCAAAGTCTACGGTGACACACGCCCTCGTGAGGCACACACACACGCACACACACACACACACACACACACACACACACACACACACACACACACACACACACACACACACACACACACACACACACACACACACACACACACACACACACACACACACACACACACACACACACACACACAAGCACGTGCACACCCACTCACCCACATACTCACAAACACAAACACATACAGTCACGACAGCAGGCACATATATTTTTAGCATTTTGTCCTCTTGTTGAGTCAGGTTGACACATTTTTGAACACATCCGTCTCCCCGCCTGTCAGCCCGACTGCCGTCCCGCCCGAGAGCGAGAGTGTCTCGCGTCGTGTCACTCGCGTGACGCCTTCATCCGTGCAAAGGCCTTCTGATTGCGGTTGGTGGAGGCCAGGTGCCTGTCAGAGCTCCCCTCTGATCCTCACTGTGAAGACCTCCCGCCCCCCTCCTCCCGCTGCCTCTTGGATTGGTTCAGTCCGGGCGGGTGGAGGAGGAGGTGGAGGAGGAGGTGGAGGAGGTGGAGGGTGTATCGGGTGGGGGTGGGGGGGATGGGGGGGCAGGATAACCACTCGGGGCGTGTTCCACGGCGGCTGACCCCGGCCCACTGCGTTCTGCAGAGTAATTGTAATGGGCCGTATCGGAGCACAATGGTCGACGCCCTGTCAGGTCTGACAGGCCAGACGTGGCGGCTGACAAGCTGTTTTAATGGCTTCTGATATTTCAACCGCCTGGGTTCATCTGGGTGACAGAGCGCGCTGGGGTATGGAGAGAAGGGAGGGAAGAGAGCGCGTCACAACGCTTTTCCTCCATTTCTCTGTTTCTCCGATTTGTGAGCCTGGGATGATTGATGAGGAAATGAGAGCGTTTGATAATCACTGGGTGAGAGTCGTCTTACACTACGCCTGTGTCGTATTATTAATTCCCTCACTGCGTATTTCCTTATTTTCCAGAAGCTTGGCCTTTTTACATACATAACTGTGCTCAATGGAGGAGTAGTCAAAATACATCAAGGAATGTACGAATGCTGAATGTTATTGGAACAGGAGGGTCTTTAATAAAAAGAATGAATGTATTTCTACTTTCTCAGCTATAGAGGGGTGTGTGATCAATGAAGACATTCATCCTTTTTAACCGTTTAAAAGATTTAGCGCTTTTAATTTCCCGGCTTGACAAAAACGCATTGCTTTGAAATTGAGTGTCACGAAATGATAAGGTGTGAGTACACAGAATGGGAGGAGAAGCCGCACTGAGCAAAGATGAGACTATAAATGACTACTAAATAAATGAACAGACTGAAACCGTGAATCTGGCCATGGGCTGTCTCATAAACACGTTGCATGTTAACCAATGTATCGTCCATCGAAAGCCTTTTCATCACGCTGTTGAACCATGGTGCCCTCCAAACTGTACAAACTGACAGGGAACCAGAAGGTTGCAAGTTTGATCCCCGGATCACACATAGCTGTGTGTTAAGGTGTCCCTGAGCAAGACACCTCACCCTAATATGCTAGCGACGAGCTGGCTGTCGCCCTGCGTGTAAATGTAACTGTAAAAAGTGCACCTTGCTGCCAAACCACCTGGTGTCGCTTCCACAGGAAAGTACGAGGAAAGAAAATGACGAGGAAAGTACAAAGGTGCAAAAATATGAATCTAAAAAAAACCATTATATCACATTGAGAAGTTCAAATTCAGTAAGAAAAGACACCAGGAAATTTCAATCTCAGTGGTTGAGTGGCACCCGGTCCAGCGAACACTCCTGCCTTGAGCGCTCACTGTCTCTCACAAATTGAGTACAAATTGACCGTTCACACTCTGAGGGGATTCCTCGTACATGGCCCCCCCATCTCCGGCGGCCCTGAGCTCGGTCCCCCTTATCATGCACCATTTCCATCTTCGGAATGAGATGAATGTTTGGGGAAGAGTTGGAACAGTTGTGTGAGAGCAGTGCTATCATTCACGCAGCAGACGTCCTCTTCGCGTCGTGTCAGACCGAATGTATTCCAGCGGATTTGCTGTGCTGGAGAGAGACAAGGAGATTGAGAGTCAAGGGAGAGACGGGACTTTGGGAGCAGTGTGTGATACCGGGTGTTTAAGTAGCTTGATGTGACATGTCAAATGATGATCGTTAATCAGACGTGGTTGGGTCGTGTTCTAATCTTTAGGCAAATTATTCAACTCTTCAGTATATATCCTTATGTGGCCTATAGTTAAGTCATAACATATCGATCATGTCTCTATGTTGCAAAGTTATATAGCATACACTTACATAGCATTTAGTTATATAGCATACATCTCTCAAGCATATAGTATAGGTACATACTATATATATTACTCCTACAGGTTCTTCCTGTCAATCTGGAGTTAAAGGCCAGTCTGCCGGTCCTGATCCGTCCCTGTAGTGTGGCTCCGGTCCTGGTCTTAGCCCCGCCGGTTGCCCACTCCAGTCCTGGTGTTGGCACTGTGGGCGAGCGGTGGATAGTGTGTCAGCAGCAGCTCCTATAGGACACATCCTCAAGGCTCTGTGTGTAGAATAATGCAACGCAGAGCAGCCCTCACACTTTTCTGCCCCACTCTCTCTCTCTCTCTCTCTCTCTCTCTCTCTCTCTCTCTCTCTCTCTCTCTCTCTCTCTTCTCTCTTCTCTCTCTCTCTCTCTCTCTTCTCTCTTCTCTCTCTCTCTCTCTCTCTCTCTCTCTCTCTCTCTCTCTCTCTCGCTTTCTCTTCCTCTTGATCTTTCTTTATCCCTTATTCTCTATTTTTCTCTTTCCTTTATCCTGTTCTTGGTGCATGGCTTTATTTGCACAGTTTATTTCTGTTAGCAGACTGCTTCACAGAGGACCTGGGTGAAGCCAGGAGTGCTAAACCGTTAACAACTGTGGGACGTCGTGTGTTTGTGTGTGTGTGTGTGTGTGTGTGTGTGTGTGTGTGTGTGTGTGTGTGTGTGTGTGTGTGTGTGTGTGTGTGTGTGTGTGTGTGTGTGTGTGTGTGTGTGTGTGTGTGTGTGTGCTAATCTAATGAGGAGCATGAGTAATGAGGTCCTGAGGCCAGCCATACTGTAGCGGTGGCAGTGCAGGCGTGCTAGAGAGCATTCCTGCCTCGCCATGATTGGCTCAGGTCTTCTGTTGTCTCTGGCTGAGGACAGCCCAAGGCCTGGAATCCTCTGTACGGTTGTGTGTGTGTGTGTGTGTGTGTGTGTGTGTGTGTGTGTGTGTGTGTGTGTGTGTGTGTGTGTGTGTGTGTGTGTGTGTGTGTGTGTGTGTGTGTGTGGGCAAGCTTGTTTCCATGTGGCAGATTGTGCAAGTTTGTGTATGTGTGTGTGTCTGCGTGGGAGTTTGTTTCTACCTGTGTGTGTGTGTGTGTGTGTTGTGTGTGTGTGTGGTGTGTGTGTGTGTGTGTGTGTGTTGTGTGTGTGTGTGTGTGTGTGTGTTATAGGGTCTGTGTGTGTTTGTGTGTGTGCATGCTTTTGTTGCTGTGTGTGTCTGGGGTCTGTATGTTTGTATGCATTGATGCGTGTCCGACTGCCTATGAATGTGTGTGTGTGTGTGTGTGGTGTGTGTGTGTGTGTGTGTGTGTGTGTGTGTGTGTGTGTGTGTGTGACCGCGGGGTCTACCTGGGGGTTAGATGCTGTTGCCAAGGAGAGGTAAAAACTAATTATTTTAATTAGCAGGAGGACAGGTGAGATCTATATTAGGAATCAAACAACACAGCAGAACTGCATATTCATAACCACAGTGTTACAATCTTTGGGCTGTGTGTTAGTGATTCATTCATCGGATTTTGTGTAGAAGCCCAAATGATTGTCTACACAAACAGTAACGACAATCCAATCCTTAAATCAAGCAAATCGTAGCTATATCCGTCAGCTGATTCCTGTATTGGTTTTAGTGCAGTGAATAATCATAGAGAGATGGTGATGCTATTCTTCTGGTTATTTTGATCCATTTTTTAAAAAGCGAGTCAATAGAGAATCAGACAAAATCCTATTAACCTAAATTTACCATACATCCCAATCCCAGTGTCACCGCCCAGATTACAGGACAGTACTGGAAATTAAGAGACAAAAGAGAAGAGACAAAAACAAGACACAGAAATAACATCAACTTAACAAAGGCAATCCCGGCACCGCATGAATCGTAGCAAGGTGTAAATCCCAGTCGGTGGATTCGGGTGCCGCAGATTCGGGTGCCGCAGCAAAAAAGTAGGAGACAACGGTAGAAGAAGTACCGTCCTATCTTATCTTGACAGCATTGGACTGCACTGTGCAGATTTAAAACTCCTTCGCCTCCGCACCAACTCTCCAGGATGCGGTACACCAGGTATCCCCTTTATGAGACAGGGAGAGTGGGGCTCAGATTACCGCTCCTACAGGACACCCCCCACTGCCCGCTAACTAGGGCCAGCCATCCGCCGTGGGGTCCGTCTCAACGTGAGGCTCATTCCCGTCGACTCTTGGAGTAACTGAAACTACCCCCTTTCACTTCCAAAGCCTGGCTCGGTACTCTCTGCAGTGGATTCAGCTCTGCTTGGGAGAATATATACGGGGAAAGGTGGTCTGGCTTCTCTTTCATGTTCTTTGAGTAAAATGTCTTATGATAAGTACACAAAAAGCTGTTGTAAGCACAGTACGGGCCCTGTTTGAACTGTCTGAAACGCAAGTGAGAAGCACGAAACACAAGTATTTGGTTGGTGGATCTCTGGCACTGTTGCTATTATAATGGCGGATGAATGACTTTTGCGCCTGACGCAAATCTAAAATGGGCTGGTCGCGATACCCGTAGGTTTGTTTGGGCATAACAATAAATGCAGTAAATCAATGAGAGTGCCATCTCCCATCCCCTTTAAGAGCCATGAGCGCATTTGATAGTCATATATTTTGATAGTTGTGTGCAGTCTCTGCTGAGACAGATGCATGACCGCATGAATTTCAGACTTCAAATGGCTCAGTTTATGGCCAAATAATATGGCCTTATTGACACATGGAATAGCGTTTTCTTTCTTTCTACAACTTCAGAAACAATGAGTTGTCGTGCAAATTTCGGCAAAGAGAACACATATATGATATGCGGTCCTCTGGCCGCAACTGTGGGTCTATTTCATGATATGCGGCAATATATTAACAAACATTGTTTGTTACCAGTATTGTATACATTATCGTTATCGACTTGTGTTCATATGCACGTGTGCCCCCCGTTAATATACATTGCCATGGACTTTATTATGCGTTACGCGTTTAGTTTGCGTGTGTTTAAACAGATGGGTGTACACACCCACAAGTGTAGTGGCGCCAGTTTGCTGCGGGGGGGGGGGGGGGGAATCTGCTTTACACCGGGCGCCAACAAGCAACGACACGTGCGTCGATGTAGACAATAAGTTGCGCCGGGTGCAAGCTAAGGCCCCGCCATGTCATCATGAGTGAGACAGGAGTCAGGGTTATCCTCCTCAAGGAATGATCGGCAGACATTCGGGGTTCGAACCCAGAACCGACTCCACCTAGCTGACGAGCTGGTCGTCGCCCTACATGGCTGACGCCGCCGTCGGTGTGTGAATGTGTGCATGAATGGGTGAATGTTAGCCGATTGTTAAGCGCTTTGAGCGGCCACTGGTTAGCAAAGCGCTGTACCAAGTGCAGTCCATTTTGGAGATAGAGGACCCTCCAACTGAACAACCGTTGGAGGGCTCCAGAGCGAGGACTAGGGGGGGGGTGGGGGGGGGGTTGAGACGGTCTGCCAGTTTCTCTTCTCATTGCCCCCCTAGCAGTCGCAGTTTGAGTAGACCACCCGGACGTCGACAACACCGCCTGCCCCTTCAGACGCACCACACTCCACTACAGGAAGTAGCCTCGCCTCCACGCGAGTACTCCTGGCGTTGGGTTTTGTGTGTTTTTTTTCCTTTCTAAATATCATTTCTAAAGGGCTATGTTCCCCTCATGCATATTAAAACGGCCGCCGTCGCCACCTGCTCCCCATGAATCAAGCGCCGCCACCGCCGCCTTGGCAGCACCCAGCGTAATCAAGCAAACCTCCTTCTCCTCTCCCCCGTCTCCTCCTCCTCACGCGCTCCTCCTCCTTTTCCACCCCTTTATTCTCCTTCTCCTCCTCCTCATTCACCTCCTAACTGCTCCTCCTTCACCTCATCCTCCTCTTCCTCCACCTTTTCCTCTAAGGGTTTCTCCTCCTTTTCTTCTTCTCCTTCTCTTCCTCTTCCTCCATCCCCTCGAACTGTTTCTCCTTCTCCTTTACCTCCTCCTCCTCTTCCTCTCATGTTCTACTTCTCCTCTTCCTCCTCTCCTCCTCGAACTGTTTCTCCTTCTCCTTTACCTCCTCCTCCTCTTCCTTCTCCTGTTACTACTTCTCCTCCTCCTCCTCTTCCTCCTCGAACTGTTTCTCCTTCTCCTTTACCTCCTCCTCGTCTTCCTTCTCCTGTTACTACTTCTCCTCCTCCTCCTCTTCCTCCTCGAACTGTTTCTCCTTCTCCTTTACCTCCTCCTCCTCTTCCTTCTCCTGTTACTACTTCTCCTCCTCCCTCCTCTTCCTCCTCGAACTGTTTCTCCTTCTCCTTTACCTCCTCCTCCTCTTCCTTCTCCTTCTCCTCCAACTGTTTCTTCCCACCTTCTCTTCCTCCTTCACCTCCTCTTCCTCCTCCTCCTCCTCCTCCTCTTGCCTGGTGATATTTTGTCGCATTGACTTCCTGAATTGACACAGTAGCGTCCAGGTCCAATAACACTCAGCCGTCCCTTATCAGTGTTATTCCCTTCGACGAGCATCATTCAGAGAGACGACGGCGTAGAAAACACAAATCACTTCCAATTCAAACGGGTTTTGTCATCCGAGCAGCGGGAACAACTTCCAATGATAAAAGAGGATCAGACAAGTAAATCTCTTACGGAAATAACAAGACACTTTGTGTTCTTTACCCCGGGTTCGCCCCCCGACCGCACCCGTCTAGACGGGGTGTGTTCCAGGGTTCAAGTGAGTCGTCCAGCGGTGGGGGGAGAGTGGTGTTTGTCTGGGCTCCGCCCCCCAGTAGCCTCCCAGGATTACATTCTTCACGGAGTATCTTTAAATACAGCCTCACCGGGCTGGTGCAGAGGGGGGAGGACGTTTGTTCTCTGAGAGAGGAGAACACAACCTTCAGAGAAACCAAACCACCCGGGAGAGAGACATCTTTTCATCCGTCTGTCCGACTGTCAGTCTGTTGGTCTGTCTGGCTCGTCTCTTTGTGTGCAGAATGCAGAGAGATAAGGATTACAATTAATTATGCACCACCTGGATCTTCAATATGTCACATCACACGTGCGGCTGAAAGCAGCAAGCCTGAATCAACACGACGTAACATTTGATGTTACGTGCAGGGATATTGTCGCTTCACCTGAAACGCGACATCATGAGCTTGGGTTATGAACCATCAGGGCAAACATGTTGAGTGTTGACAGAAACGTTGCATCTTCAGGGATGATCTCTGGCAGGAATTCTCTCTCTCTGTCTCTCTCCCTCTGTATCCCTCTCTCTGTATCTCTCTCTCTCTCTCTCTCTCTCTCTCTCTCTCTCTCTCTCTCTCTCTCTCTCTCTCTCTCTCTCTCTCTCTCTCTCTCTCTCTCTCTCTCTCTCTCTCTCTCTCTCTCTCTCTCTCTCTCTCTCTCTGCTCTCTCTCTCTCTCTCTCTCTCTCTCTCTCTCTCTCTCTCTCTCTCTCTGTCTCTCTCTCTCGCTCTCTTGTTCTCTCTCTCTCCTCTCTGTATCTCTCTCTTCTCTCTCTCTCTCTCTGTATACTCTCTCTCTCTCTGCTCTCTCTCTGAACTCTCTCTCTCTCTCTCTCTCTCTCTCTCTCTCTCTCTCTCTCTCTCTCTCTCTCTCTCTCTCTCTCTCTCTCTCTCTGTATCTCTCTCTCTCTGTCTCTCTCTCTCGCTCTCTCGCTCTCTCTCTCTCTCTCTCTCTCTCTCTCTCTCTCTCTCTCTCTCTTCTCTCTCTCTCTCTCTCTCTCTCTCTCGTCTCTCTCTCTCTCTCTCTCTCTCTCTCTCTCTCTCTCTCTCTCTCTCTCTCTCTCTCTCTCTCTCTCTCTCTCTCTCTCTCTCTCTCTCTCTCCTCTCTCTCTCTCTCTCTCTCTCTCTCTCTCTCTCTCTCTCTCTCTCTCTCTCTCTCTCTCTCCCCCCACACACCTCTTATAGGGGGTTAAAGATCTCTGACCGCTGTCTGACCTGTATGTCTGAGTTTGGGGAGATTTTTCCTGCTTTTTTTTATGTCTGCTTGAGCAGTGCTTGCAATGCTTGTGTTTGCGTGCGTGCATGCATCTGTTTGTCAGTCATTGTGTGTGTATGTGTGTTTGTGTGCCAACTGTGCATGTCAAATGCAGTGCTGATTACCGTGCCTCATTTTGTAAACAAAAGCAAACCATGCGTCACATTGTTTGTATGTTTGTTTTCCCGGAGAAGGCGTCGCTTCAGCAAAACTTCCCCCAAACCCTTTGTTTTGCACTTATTTAATCCATTATTCTCCCATTTAGAATTTATATATCGAATGAATGTCGGTGGATCGAAACAACCTTTATGCTGAAAACAGAAAGAAAAACTGATGAGATGTGTCTGACTGCCTGAAGGTACAACCGTACTTATAAATAATGAAGCTAATATCATTGAAGTGGTCTGCGTTCCCCGTTAGATTAGCCTTCGTGTGCGCTTCGGTTCTGATGACTAACACACAAACACACAAACAAAGACACATTGAACCATTACACTTTCTGTAGCTCAGCCTTGTACTTCCTAGAATTGACCTAACTCGATAAAGAAACACTACTATGAAGGTACACTCCGAATGAGCTAGCGGCTAACAGGCATGGGGAAAAGGGTAACCAGAATTCTGAACGTAAAACTTGTTCAGAAGGCGTTGGGTGGTTGTTTATTAGCGCTACAGACTATTGGGGTGTTGCTATTGTGTGAAGTGTACATTTAGGTCGCATTCGGTTACAGTTATTTGATATAAGAAAGAATATTTCAATAAAATGCCGCGATCCTATTCTACAATCTCATGTAGCCATACATTTAGTATGAAGGCTCTAGTGGAGAAAGTGAGGTGAGAGTGAAGGGGAAAGTGGCTGTGTGTGTGTATGTGTGCGGGGTCTAGTAGGAGAATTCTACTCCACTTTGTTGTGGTGAACTGCTTGTCTGAGTGTTTGACGGCAAATTTGTTAGGAAAAGAAAATTGGCAGTTTGAAAAGATACAGCTGTTCATGATTGCTGTTCATGTCGGTAATTGTGGCTTTGCCAGTCACTATTGTGTGTTTCCCTTACACGGTAACCTTTACATCTCAAAGTTGGAAAGCATGTCAGAACGACCAGTCGAGTATATCATTAGTGTTCAGTCAATTTAATGGACCACTGAGGGAAAGGACATGGCGAATATGAATTACAATACCCATCAACTAATAATGGAAAAATCCATTGCAACCGACTGAATCTTGACTCCGTCTTCTGCTGGGCTTTCTGTCAAATGTTTTTTAACATGTAAATAGATCCCAAATTATTTCTTTGGTCCGGAATATTCATAAAATTGGTTTACTGTAGTTATAATCCTCGGGCGAACCATTGTTGTTCTTTGGTTTTGACTTTAACTTGTGGTGAGGGTGTTAATCTCTCTGTGTGCCGCTCTAATCAACACGTTAGCCTTCTCAGGGTGGGTTGTTCTGCGTTTTACCACCGTCTCCTTCAGCGAGGGGGCGTTCTCTGTGTCTCGTAGGCTTTATGCCCCTCAGACCAAGACGTTAGAGCCCTCTAGTGCATCGCTTAATCAAATTACTCATTCTACATTACATTTTATAATAACATTACCTCATTCATTAAATAATATACATTCCTGTACAGAAGGTGCTTATAGCCTCATATAGCAATTCCAAAGATGCTAGTGGTTAATAATTTACCTTCTGGAATGTCCATGGCATGAAAATCTCACTTTATGAGGTTTTCTAACATAAATGTGAGTTTCCCTAGCCTGCCTTTGGTCCCCCAATGGCTAAAACTTGCATGCAGTGTAAAACGAGCACTAGGTGTTCTGCTCGCCTTTGAAGAAAACGGAGGCTCAAGCGTGCTGATTTGGAATGTGGTCCCATACGTCGTCATAAAGAATCTAAGCTCCTCCCCTTTCTCTGCCTTGCCCGCCCAGAGAATTTGGCCCGGCAATGCGACGCGACCGTGCGAGCGCCACGTGTGTGTGTGTGTGTGATTACACACACTGTAACGCAAGTGTTTCCTGTCGGTTCTTTGACGTCTCTTGTATTTCAATAACGAGAGTGTAGTGGGGGTTATCTCAGCCATGGTGGAGAAGGAATTGGGGGAAAGGAACTTGGCTTTGACTCCCTGAAGTACATGAACTGCGACATGCTGCCGGTTGCCGCAAGGCACCACCGCCGCAAAGCACCGGCAGCCGGCAGCGGGCAGCGGGCAGCGGGCAGCGGGCAGCGGGCAGCGGGCAGCGGGCAGCGGGCAGCGGGCAGCAGGCAGAGCGCGGTTCAGTCTACTTCAGATTGATGTGGAAGTGGAAGAACCAGAGAAGTCGGAGAATCCGACGAAGTCGTTTGTGATTCATAATATCGTCTGGAGGCGCACACAGCTTTTGGCCGTGATAATATGTATTGATATGATATAGATATCTATGTATTATATGATATTATTTAGATATAGAGCTCCAGGACTGTAACGCAAGTGTTGTACACTTCCTTGTTATTTATGGCGCATAACACGTCGGACTCGTCTCTGGTATTTCTACAACGAGACTCGTAGTGGGGGTTATCTCAGCCATGGTTGAGAATGAATTGGGGGAAAGGAACTTTGGCTTTGACTCCCTCAAGAAGAACATGAACCACGACATGGAGGAGAAAGGGATTGTTGGCGGCGAATGTCTCCCGCTTGAGCCCCGCTTCCCGCTGCCGAGGGACCACCGCCTCGGCGCTGCAGGAGGCGGAGGTGCCTAAGCGCTGCCCGGCAACAATCCCTTTCTCCTCCATGTCGCGGTTCAGTCTACTTCAGATTGATGTGGACGTGGAAGAACCAGGAACGTCGGAGAACCCAACGCGGTCGTTTGAGATTCATAATATCGGCTCACACAGCTTTTGGCCGTGATAATATATATATTATATGATATAGATATCTATGTATATGATAATATTTAGATATAGAGCTCCAGGACTCCCGTGTGATCTTCTAGAATATTTCCAGAACACGGCTAAAGCCATGTGTGCGCCTCGTCATTGCGATACATCCACTGTAAACAGAGCGCATGGTGTCACGTGGCTGCAAGCTTGCTCAGGGGCCCACACCCCCACCCTCCTCCTTGACCCGCCTCCCTCCTCCTCATTTGCATTAAAGCTACAGACACCAAAACAGAGCATTTGGGGGAAGCTCAATGTGCGACTGGCTTGGAGTGGCTGTAACTCTGCACCATGGCTGAATTCAGGGAACGTCTTTGAATACTGTGTTAGTGGCCCACTAATACCTATATTAAAGCATCCATAAAATAGCATGTCATGGGACCTTTAAATGGCCTGGAATGCCCTGAAATGTTCTTGAATTCTCTAGAATGTTCCGGAATGCCCTTGAATGTAATGGACATTTGTGGAATTCTCAGAGAAGTTTATTGACTGCACCGCAAGAAAAAGGAGTTTATTACGATTGGATATCACTGAGGGATGAGTAATTGACAATTAAATTGTATTCTGTTTGCACTTTCTTCACATGAATGACAACTCAATTTTCTAAGGGCTAGGCAATAACTCAATATTTTTCATTTGGAGTGGTATTTTACAGTTGTCATAATGAATTATGATGGAATGTTGATTTGATGGATGAAAGCATATTCGGTTTGATCAGAGCGAAGGATCAACTGGTTTTATTCTGGTGCTCGTCCCCCTCTGACGGACGGTTGAGATGACCTTTTGAATTCATAAGCATTAATTGTGATTGCGATCTATATCCCAGATGGATTTTTTTGCGGCGTCACATTGTCAGCCCTACTGTTTGGTCGGTCGACCAGTAGAACCGACCACTGATGTTCCATTACTGGTACTGGGCCACTTTATAATTGATACTGTTTATACCATTTGTTTTGTTTTGCCCTGTTTAATCTGTTTGTCTTTACTCCAGCGTTTACCTCAGCGTCTATTTTTTGTTTTCATTAGCCCTTTGAATTTGTATTGTGTTGTATCTCACCCGGTGTTTTTCACTGCTACTGGGCTGTTGTAACAAAGGAAACTCCCCTCCTAGGGATAACTAAAGTTGTTATCCATCTATCTCTCTATCTAAACCTGCAGTCTGTCCCCAGCCAGCATCCTACCTTTTAAAACACACCTCTGAACTGGAGCTGTATAGGAATTGGAAAAGGCCACCTGCGCTGAAACCATGGCTACAGAGGACAAAAGTGCTGTTGCACGTCCACCGCGCACATGCCACCTGTCCCCGGGCTGCCGGGCACCCGTCACTCAGCCGCCAGGGCCAGCCAGTCTTTCTGTGTCCTAGCCCCCTCTTACACAGGAAGCGGTGTCAGCCTCAGTCGTAGCCTGTTTATCTGGCAGGCGCGCAGACACCTGGCAGTGTGGTCGAGGATCAGTCGTTGTGGCACTGCTTAGAACACAGACGCATGGCTGGTCCCGTCCGCTCAGTGTGCTAAATGCAATATTATATAGATATTTGGAGCCAGTGTATCGATTCTCGTATCGCATGACGAAGGGCGAATTGCCCTATCTAGGTGTGGTCCCATCCCTGTCGCTAACTTGTGATGGCAACGCCAGGTCGGTTTACCACCTTTAGTCCTTTGCGCCACTCCCTCTTTCTTGCCACATTTCCTCTCCCTCTTTGCTCTGTGCCTTCACTGACCTGTGCTTTCAAGTCCACGTCCATAAGGAAGGTGTTTTCATGAGAAAATGACTTCTCCTACGGAGAGGGCCGTTGCATTTAATGGCGAGCCGTCGTCCATGTAAACAACGTTCCCCAAATTACTCTGGACTTCTGGCACCGTGGGCTGCATGCAAAATCCGAAGGCTGTTTGATCTTCAAACCGACATGGTGACCTTTGACCTATGACATCACCATGATAATAATAATAACAGTTCGGTAGCCATTAGTGTGCCTGCACCTCATCATTAAGTCTGGATTCATGTTATCTTTTCCCCTCTGGTGAACTCAATAGCTCTGGCCAGATCCGCACTATGCTAATGCGGATAAAATGTTTTTCTATTCCCACTTAAGTTTTTAATTGATGAGATTCTTTGGGAGATGCTCTCCCCGGTGACCGGCCCTGTATGAACCGGTTGGTGGTGTGTTATTATGTGAGTCGTGGTACGGTCGTCCGACGTCTTCTACAGGGTTTCAGTTTTCCCAGCAGCTCTGGGGGTTTGGGCTCAGTTGGCTGCTCACACCCCGTTCTCCGCGAGGCACCATCCCCGCTCAGAATACCAACGACTGTTTGCTAAAAGGGAACGGTGCGAGATGGGGAACAGAGAATTCAGCCTTCTCTCCCAGGACACCCCCCCCCCCCCCCCCCCCCCCTACCTCCACTCTACCTCCCCCCTCCCGGTGATGCTGGCCGTCCGTTGCTGGTCTAGCTAGCTCCTTTGATGTTAGCTCCAGTAAACACAGCCCTCTCCTGGGGGAAACGGGCCTCTACAGGCACTAATGAGGGCATTAGAACAGAGCTAAGGCGCGCGTGTGCGTGTGTGCGTGTGTGTGTGTGTGTGTGTGTGTGTGTGTGTGTGTGTGTGTGTGTGTGTGTGTGTGTGTGTGTGTGTGTTGTGTGTGTGTGTGTGTGTGTGTGTGTGTGTGTGTGTGTGTGTGTGTGTGTTTCTGTGCACTGCCATGCCCTTCCAGGCCAGTGTGTTTGCGTTTGTGTGTGTGTTGCTATACTTTTTAGTCTTGTGTGCTCTCCTTTTAAATGCTTTTGGGTGTGTCAGCATGGGTTTCTGTGTATGCTACCATATGTTTCTGAAGGTGTGTGTGTGTGTGTGTGTGTGTGTGTGTGTGTGTGTGTGTGTGTGTGTGTGTGTGTGTGTGTGTGTGTGTGTGTGTGGGTACGTTTGCTTCAGTAACATTTGCAGTAACATCCATATGGTACTGCAAGTAAGTGTGCCAGAATATATGTGTATGTTTTAAAGGGGAAAGCCATGTTTCCGGTGTGTGTTCACTCTAGCGCATGTGTGTGTGTGTGTGTGGTGTGTGTGTGTGTGTGTGTGTGTGTGTGTGTGTGTGTGTGTGTGTGTGTGTGTGTGTGTGTGTGTGTGTGTGTGTGTGTGTGTGTGTGTGTGTGTGTCTTAACATGCACACTCAACATGGCAGTTTTTTAAATATGTTCCACATCAACAGGGCCCAGTGGTTTCAGAGGTCACGCCCACCAACCATAGCATAAATACATAAAAGCTTTCAGTGACAGGCTTCTCCCCGGGGGGGTGACAGCCAAGTAGGACACTTAACAAGTGGCCTGCGAAGGAAGTCACTCTGCCTCGGTCCTCTTAAAGCGTAATTATGACTGAACGCGTGGAGCAGCGTGAAAGTGCTAAAGGAAGCCAAGACGACGGAAACGAAATCTACCTTGGACGTGTGAAACGTGAACATGGCATTGTCCCCTTTGAATTTCCTCTCCACAGACCTATCCCAACCCCCCCCCCCCCCTCCGCCCAAAGAGAATAAATAATACTTTCTCTCTTGATATATACACACACACAGCGAGACATCCAGCTGTTATGTTGCCCAGCCTGAAGTAGCTGACGTGTGAGACTTCATCACGATGGGTTCATATTATCCAAGTGGATTACAGGCTGAGGAAGCCATGTGGGGCGGGCGGGTGTGTGTGTGTGTGTGTGTGTGTGTGTGTGTGTGTGTGTGTGTGTGTGTGTGTGTGTGTGCGTGTGCGTGGGTGTGCGTGGTTCTATTGCCGAAACGATTTCATGGTAGATGGTGGTTTGAATTGCATGCAGGAACCGATTATCACAATTTTACTTTTGGTCATATTTGAATTTGAACAGTCTAAAGATGCTTTGGAGGACGAAAGGTGACTACTTCTAACTAAATGATTAGAAAGTAATACAATGACCAACTAATTACTTGTATGCCATTACTCTTATTAATTCCAATTGTAGGACTGTGTCGTCTAAAATCCTTATTGTGTGTTACCTAAAATCCGCATAAGGATACATGAATAGTTAGATAAATGTATAACACACACACATCAACATCTCTCGCACGCACACTCTTTCTAAAGCCATTGATTAGAAGTGGATTAAGAAGAGATAATCTCTCTCCAGGAAAGGTATAGTCGGAGACAGAGATGGGGGCGGGAGCTAGGAAGGAAAAGCCTGTAAGAGAGGGGCCATGAAGGGAGGGAGACAAGGGGAGGGAGGGGGAGAAGAGAGGGTGGAGACTGTTAAAACCACGCTCACGAACGACACTCTGGTCACACTGCACTCGAGAACGCCGCCCGCCGGCGACCTTAATTGGAATGTGCCAACGCCTTTTTATTTTGAAGTTGGGTCTCATTGTGCGAATGGCTTGTTTACACAGATAAAAACCTAATACAGAGAGAAAGGGCGTCAAAAAACAGCTTTGTGCGTCTATCGCAATCTTTGATGTGCCAATCGCAGTGACGCACGGGGAATTCACGGCCTCTAAATAAGCGGCCCCCGTTACGCGTGATTGCGGCTCAAAGGCGTTTCACGGTGCCAACGGTTTCTATGGAGTCAGTCAAACAGCAATCGAAAACGCTTTGAAGACTTGACACGTGAAGTTGTAGCCTCAAACCAACCTTCCCGGAGCCCCCCCATGAGGAGGACGTGCTGTAGGTAGATAAAGGTCTGGTGCCCTTTCAAAGTAAGAGCGGCTGTTTGGGAAGGAAAATGTGTTTTCTGATGCATCAGATAAGACACTCTTTTTCTACTGCAATTAATTTACAATTTGTTAGGTCTTCAGTGTATCCTTAATTTAGCCTTGATGCGGTTCTCTAATCTGAATAGAGTTAAGATAGTTTAGTGGCTAAGTTGTAATGTAATATAATAAGGTAAAAGTCAATTGTAGTAATCTAATATAAGACAATAACCCATAGGATATCCCGGGGTCTAAAGGTTGAATGATGTAATCTAAAACTAAACGGTTCTTGCTGTGAGGGACTGGAGTATATGGTGATGTGGGACCCATCTAAACACTGGGATATTACATATTATTATGTATCTATGCCACTGGGAGAGCCCAACCGTGTTCTATTTTCTATTCTTGATGTGGCGTCCTGGAATAGATAACCTTTTGAATACCAACGTTGTGGGATCCTGTGCAAATTAATAACACACAAACGCAACATACAGTGTGCCTCTTTGAAAAGCCCGCAGAGTGAGAGTGGCTTTTAGATGAAGGACTTGTTTCATATGCAAACCAAATCCTCAGGGTCAGCTGACTCTGGAACAATACAAAAACAACTGTAAAGTTTAACCTGAGAGAATCTAAGTCACGGGGGGGGAAAAAAACACATGAAAATCAGGTCATGTACGAAACAAGAATTTGTTTTCTTATTAGTTTGGTATTCATTTCTTTGAATTTGTTCTTTTTAAATATGATCAGTGTATTTCGCGGTCAAAGATGAAACACAAAACAGCGTCTTGGTGTTCAGTGAAGTTTCCGAGCTGCGCTTTTAACTTTGAGCAGGACAGGACTTCCTGTTCCTGTTCTCTAATCTTCCCCTGAGCCTGGCTCCAGACGGCAAGATTCACCGACTGGCGCCCGCAGAACGCCATCGACCCCAAACAGGACCACGGCGTCGGCCCAACAGGGGATTACTTCGCTCTTATTATTCTGCCTCGCGCCATTGGCCGCCAGAAAGTAGCAGTTGGAGATGGTGACTGCCAACAGCTGTGTGTTGATACTGATCCTAGTTGTGTGTGTGTGTGTGTGTGTGTGTGTGTGTGTGTGTGTGTGTGTGTGTGTGTGTGTGTGTGTGTGTGTGTGTGTGTGTGTGTGTGTGTGTGTGTGTGTGTGTGTGTGTTGTGTGTGTGTGTGTGTCTGTGTGGATATTTTTTTGAATAAGATTGTACCGTATCCCAAATGGGCAATTATTGAATGTCGATTATATGTTGTACGAATGTAGACGAGGGTGAAATAGCCACGTAAAAAGTAGTGATGCTCAGTGATTATTTCGCAGTTGAACACGGCACTAGATTGGGCGCTCTGAGCATGGTTGGTTTGAACACACTGTCGCTGTGCATCTGGCTTGGCAATGTTACACGTCCACGCCAAACGGCCGAGAGAACGAGCGCCTGGCGGCCACTCCCCGACCTTGTCCTAAGAGATCCCAGCAGTGATAAAGGCAGACATGACGGCATGCTCTGTCCTGCAGTACACGGGGTTAAAGAACATGTTTAAGGGAATGACCTGCCATACACAGTGAACTTATATCTTTATTTGATATGTTCATAGGAGATATTGGAATTGTTATAATATCCAACATTTTACTTTTTATATATTGAGTATTTAATATTCCAATATCTGATATGTAGACATATATTCTCCTGTTAGAAGACAGATAGGGAAATAACCTAGCCTCTCTCTGTTTCTATCTCTGCATCTCTCTCTCTCTCTCTCTCCCCCTCTCTCTCTCTCCCCCTCCAATCTCCCTCTCTGTCGCACTCACTCTATCTCTCCTGTTTCTTCCTCTCATTCTGTCTCTCTCTCCCCTCCTCCCTCTCTCTCTCTCTCCCCTCCACCTCTCTCTCTGTCTCTCTCCCCTCCACCTCTCTCTCTGTCTCTCTCCCCTCCACCTCTCTCTCTGTCTCTCTTCATCTCCCTCCCATCTGTATCTGTATCCTGATTTAACAGTAGCAGTAATGGAAAAAACGAAACAAGTGAAAACACAAGAACCCGCAAGAGATTCAGATCAAGGCCTGAGTTGAACTAGATTCCATGGCGGGGACTTTACGGATTAGTTGATTGCACTGACTGCCAACACAACATGACATTAATAATTGATTGTGGAGTAAAAAAAATATCAAATAATTTATTCAATCAAAAAAATATATGTGCAGACATAAACCGATTGTGTGTATGCCCGAACTAACGAGGGTGAAATAGCCACGTAGTAAGTTTTGAAAAGTCTGATCTCTCTCGTGTCCTTGTTTGTCACAATCCCAGGAAGTCGAACTGCTCCAATTGTGTACGATGTAGATGTGTGTGTTATTGTGTGCGAATGTAGTTGTGGTCACGATCAGCTGTACGTGTGTTGCGTGTGTGTATTTGTGTGTGTGTGAGTATGAGTGTGAGTCTGTGTGTGTGAGTGTGTTTGTGTGTGTCTGATTTTTTGATGTGCAGTGACAGCGCAGAATTTTTTATTTATTTTTCTCTCTGCCAAATACTCAATAGGGACCATACCTTTTGTAAATAACCTATGGGGCTTAATATGATGGTTATTAATTTATGAAAGAGTATTTTCATTTGGGTCACAGTTTCCTGGAGTGTTGCCTTAAACACGCATTGATTCCTGATTGGAATCTTATTTAAACAAACACAACACAACAAAAATTACATAGAAATACACAGCTAAGCGTATTGGGTCTCCTATTGTACTGCAAAAGTTACCTTTGACAATTCCAGCTCTGGAACAACATGAATACCCTAGTCCAACCTTAGCAATGCAACGAACAAACTGCACGCAGAGAGGGATGGTGTGTTCCTGAATCCTCGGACGCCAGCCTTCCGAGTGGCACTTTTGACGTAATTGCCGGTCTCGGAGCATTTATAACATTCCTGTTCGTCTTTGCGATTGTGTCATGAAATTGGCTTGTCGTTGTTTATTGTTGGCTACATTAGCCTCTTTAGCAAACCAGCCCAAAACAAACAGCACAACTTTACATTGTATTGCACGCTCAGCAAAGACCATGCAATGTATAAATTGGTGACCGGAATAAAGTAGCAATGTAATCAAGTGTCTAAGAGCATTTAAAATTGACATTAAAATGACCAACGTGGTACAAATACAAAGAAAATTAATCTCTTCACGGGCGCAGCCATTTTGTTGAGAGCGTCATCACTGCTCTCAGTGTACTCTCAGAATGCCGAAAGTTGAAGGGCGAGGGGGTTTGTCCGAGTGCGTCATCACTGCTCTCAGTGTACTCTCAGAATGCCGAAAGTTGAAGACAAAAAGGGGGTGTCCCTCTGAGAAATGCCGCAAGAAAGCTGGGAGATCTTCGACTTTCGACTCGGAAGTCTGGCGTCCGAGGAACACACCATGAGTTATCACCAAACTAAAAACAGCCATCTCAGCTACCTATCTATAATGAAAATCCTCCTGACAAATAATTGCATCATCACACAAGCTTTGTGTGCACTTCACTAGAATATATCGACATAAATGTATACAAATATATAGACAACGGCAGCAGACAGATCTAACACCAACAGTGAAGCTTTTGCTCCTTGCTGATTCCGTGATGCCTTTCAAAAGCTTTGGTTTCTGAACCAATTTTAGCTCTGTTGAGAGCCTTCCTGTTATTAACTCCAACCTTTTATTAAATGTTAACCTAGAAAAGGGCTGCCATTGTAAAGTAAACCAAGTCAAGCCCCATACATTTATATCCAGATTATTAGATTATTATATCCATATTATATATTAGTAAGGTTTTTTTCCCCCCTCAAATTCTGTAAAAGTCATAGCCTACTGCAGCCTAAATTTTCAGGAATGGTTAACAATAACCCCCTCTACCCATAAACCAAAATTTGTGGTACTGCACCCAAAGGTAGCGCTATTGTAAAAAATCATGAATTAGGCTTATTTCTCCTCACCAGATTGACCTGGAATCAAATTCGAATCAGAATATTAATCTCTAGAATCAGACGCATTTATAAAACCCTGGGGGTCTTATGCCCTAAAATTGTATAATTTTCCCACAATTTCATATTAAAGCTAAACATGATAAAAAGATTCACAGGCTACCCTGGTCTTCTGTTCTAAAAATGTTTACTTTTCCCACAATCTCATAGAAAACGGCTATCGTTAGGTAGCTACCATTAACAGTGCAAATGTTCTTAAGAAAGCCCTTAATTCTCTTGTGAAATGTGTGCTTGGAGTTTTCTTGATGTTGTGTGCTTATCAATCGACATTTTCACCATGTGAATGAGGCTTCATGTACTTCAGGAATGTCAGTGGCTCAACGGGATAATGCTGTGTACTGGTGATCCTTAGGCCCCGTTTACACGAGGACGCTTGCGGGTAAAAGCGACAAAATATTTTATCGGAAGTGCCTTTCGTTTAGACGGTGACAGCGTTTTTGGGGCATGAAAACGCATAAATCTGAAAACGCCCTCCAGAGTGGAAAAGTTGAATACGCTCCACCGTAGCGTTTCTGTCTACACTGCCAAGACGCAAAACACTGCTCAGATCTGCTCACGTCGCGTACGCGTTTACGTCATATACATGTGGGCTGTGGCAGTACAAGGAAATAAACAAACATGTCAGATTATTTCCATGCCTCGGACCGTCAAGCTGCTCTGACAGCTCTAATAAACTTACAGGAGTCTTTCCACGAAATGTACAGACACGTTCTGTTATCTGAACATCCAGACGGATCTGTAATTATGTTTTGGTTTTACGCGGCGTAGGTACATGAGTAGAAGTAAACCAAGTCAAGCAGCCATACATTTATATCCAGATTATTAGTATTATATATCCAGATTATATATTAGTAAGGTTTTTTTCCCCCCTCAAATTCTGTAAATCAGTCAAGCCTACTTGCAGTCCTAAATTTTCAAGGAATGGTCTCACGATAACCCCCTCTACCACATGGAATCAAAAGTGAAGACGCGACGCTACTTTTGCGTCTTCTGTTCAGACCGTCATCGTGTAAACGTAGCCTTAGGTTGAGAGTTTCGAATCCTGAGAGGATTAACACAACATTGAACAGCACCTGAAATTCATCAGGCAATCAACATTCCGGCTCATTCGATTCCAAGAATCGGACTGCAAAGACACAGTATGGCATTAAGGGGAACTTCTTCGTTAACCATTTTTCCTTCATTATTAACTGTGTCATATTTATATTTCTTCCGTTAGTGTTCTTGACTACAATTGTTTCATTTCACCAGAATTTCAAAGATTTTTCAGGTATATGCTTTGAAGAAAACCCATAATTCACTTGAGAAATATGTGCTTTGAGTTTTCTGGATGTTGTGTGCTTATCAATAGACATTTTGACCATGTGAATGAGACTGCGGTTCAGGTTTATAAATGGAACATCTTTCCTTAAATATGATAATTATATGTTATATTTATATATCTTCCATTAGTGTGTTCTTGACTTTTAATTTTGCGCGGACCCCGTTAATCACCGCTTGCAGTTATATTTGGATTTGTGTCTTTCACAGCGGGTAAACTTGTCAAAGTTAGCGATAACAAAGCCCACCCATTTAGGGGGAAGATAGGATTGGTCAATTTTACTCTAACTTGAAATAAGTCTCATTGAATTACTTTTATTCGACCTCTGTGAATTTTAAGTGGGTCCACCAATCACAGAGCTGCACAGCATTTTCCTTCCCAACACCTGCAGAGTCAGCAGCATTCTGATTGGCTGACAAAGGGGCTTCTTTCATTTAACTGGTCGCGTTCCAACACAAATGAATAGAATAGGTGAATAGGTGAATAGGTATTGAAGAGTTTATTTTCTCAGAAACAATTTTGTTTAGATGTTGATTGTAAAATAAGAAATCAATAAAATGAAAATATATTAGGGGCCTCGAGGGCCCTGACAACGCCCCCCTGTGTGAGTGTAATGTCCGTTCAGCCACAGAGGAGAATCAAACTGTCAAACACCTCCCTCCGCCAACAAGGCATTTTTGTTGGGATACAAACTCCCAGGCACTAATAGGCTGGCGTAGGAGGGGCTAACAAGTTAATCGCTTGGTTTGGTAGAGGAACCAACGTCTTGATTGGCTGTCCAAAAGGAAAATCCATCAAAACAAGATTATGGAGTGCTTCATTATCATAGTGTCACGGCCCGCAATAGATGGAGACCTAAAAAGATGCGAGTATAGGTGTTTATTCCGCCTTAAGAAAGACAAGCACACACAACAAAGAGCACATTGGAAAATAAACACTAATTATTGGCGCGGCCCTTAGCCTGTCGAGCGTATCGTGTTTCATGTTCCTCTCAGCTCTCCGCGCTCGTTGCACACTCCACTCCATTAGTCTTTATCTGACGGACCCTTCCTCTCTCCGCCCAGGCTTTTACAGTGTTTCCTGTTGGACAAGAGGATTAAGTCACAAACCTCCACACTGAAATAGTTTTCCCTCTCGAAACGTGTGTCTTTATTTCATAATGTACCACAGCTGCTGAAGTTACACTGTTCAGTGTTTGTGCACTACCCTTGGCTAGCTCATCGCTCCATGTTATGCTCCCTTATGCTCCCCCTGCCGTTTTTCAATTCAATCGGCATAAATAGTAAACGAGGTAGGCCTACTCTCTTTCTTATTATCCTTTATAACAGTGGCAACCTCAAAGCGCCATATTTGAAAGAGCCTGACAAACCATAACCCTATGTGCACTCATACACAGGAAAGTACAACTTCTAAAGTGTTATTGGGTAAAGGAACAAACCACAGGAACGAGCCACACACAAAGAACCCACTCTTGGAGTGCAATGGGTTCAGGGAATTTAGATCCACTAAAATAACTTGGACTGAAATGTGAACGAACAAGCTTAGCAGTATTAAGCATAATCTAGCCAGTAAATCCACAGTAGTGGAGTAGACAGAGCGGATTTTAGGCTACTGGCTAATGGTCATAGTATTAAAAATATCAAATATCAAAAATATATGGCTCTGCTATTTCCCACCCCTGTATCTTCAAACTACAGCTGTAGTTTGAAGATACAGGGGTGGGAAACAGCAGAGCCATAGAGAGAGAGAGTTGTGTCATTCTCGTTCACGCCATCAAGCCAATTATTTCAGAGCAATGGAGGATCATTGAGACCCTCAATAGCTCCAAACATTGGGAACCACACGCAGCAGAGCTCCATTAAAAACAGCGGCACTGTTGATATTCAGGCTACTTATTATCTAGTTTTAATTCAGTTGGCAAAATAATTTACATTGTGTTACAGTCAGAGTTAGAAAGTTTTAACTTACCTTACCTATGGAAACTGGCAAAGTTAGGTTACAGGGAACAAATCAATATCGATATCGTCAACGTGGTTTATTGCATTGTTTGTATGTGCATTCAGAATTTGTGCTTCTGCGTGTGTTTATGTGGGGCGGTTGACATTAGAGATGACTATTTTGTAGCCAGTTGGTGGTGACATGAGGATGTCATTGTGGAGTGTGTGGAGACGACGGCTGGTTTAAGCTGCCTCACCTGCCCAAGTCTGATTGGACACTGGGGCTGGTTGAGGCTGCACACTGGCTGTCCATTGAGCAATCAGTGTGCAACAGGCTAGACAGGCCATCTCCACACACACTCAGGGAGAGATCTCCTGCATGGCAGCATGGCGCACCATCCCATGTATCATTACCTGTAAACTGTACAATAAACCGGCTATCATCTCCACCACCCTGGGTCATTGTCTCTAGAGGAGCCCACTAAAAGTCATCTAGGTGGAGTGAAGCAGCCACCCAGCCAGTGTAGCAAAGGCCCAATGTGGGGCCTCTCCTAAGCACTATGGACCAAGAAGGGCTGTCTGAGTGAGGACACACTGGCCCCCAGCAGCAGCGATAGACAACTGCCACCCAACACCGGGCCTTTCCCCAGGGGTGGGAATCACAGGGTAACTCACGATACGATACACAATACATGAACCTCGATACCGATAATAACCCGTTACAGCGATTCTGCAATAATCAATATATTGTTAGTCAATCCTATAACGAAATACAAAATGACTGTGAAAAGGTAAAGTGCTGGAAAGTGCTGGTCATTATTCATGGTCCAAACTCAGTTTTGGACCAGTTTGGTACAGTTTGGACCAAGTTTCCTTTCTTTCATGTGCTTTATTTTTTGGATTTAAATATCAACATTTGGGGCGATATTTACTGTAAAACTCTTCAGGAATAAAGCATAAAAATGCAAAATAAATTCTTAAAAGAAAATATACATGCATTTATCTTTTAAAAAATATAAAAATATTCTATCAATATTTGGCACCAGTGTGTCGATTCTCGTATCAAACAAAGAAGGGCGAGGATGTATCGCCGTATTGCTATTTTGTCCCATCCCTAACGGGGAGGCAGCACGCGACCGCCACAGGCAACCGTCTGCCGCCAGCCCGCCCAGGCATCCAGCCCACCGCAGCAACCCAGGCCCAGCCAGCATCGCCGCCCAGCTGTCACGCCTCTGCCAGCCCCGTCCATACGGCCCTGCCAAGGCCTCGTCCGCCCGACGCCTCCGGGGCCTAACCGTACAATAAACCGTCTTTCGACACCCCCACCCTGTGTCCCGGAGGAGCCCGGTTAGAGTCACCTAGGCGGAGCGTGGCCGCCACCTGGGTGGTGTGAAGCAACCCTGTTGCAGTCTTGATAACATTCCCTACCGGTGTCAATCACATCGTCGTTTCGACAATAGAACAATGATGCTGTTTTTATGGATGGGGGAGATGATGACAAATAAGCCACACTGCTACTATCACGAAGGTGTTCTGGAAAGGTCTGCGGGTTGGATGGACGAGGAGATCGAGCGCCGTGCCTACCCCTCGCTCTGACCCAATAACAAGGCCTCTATTGAAAATCCTCACGTCGTTACCTCATGCTGTTTGTCATGATAGTCTTTTGTGACAGTTTCGATTGCTTCTGCTCACTAGCGTAGACGATTTTAAACCTTCTTTTCAGAAAGGGACGCAATGCTTCCTGCCTCTATTCTCTGAGCGCGTGGTGCGGCCCGACATGATAGAACCAAGGCATGGTCGTGGCTGAGTCCAAGGACGCGATGGATCAATGAGCATAGACCGAGACATTGAAGCACTATTGATGTTTGTGTTTATGAACGCTTCAATCATAGGGTCAATCAATACGTCCATTTGCTGATTGTGCCTACAGATTAGGAATTACAACTCTTGAGTTACTGAACGCTTGTGCCTAAAAAACAAACACAATTGCCTTGTGTAGGTCGCGGCCATGTCCTGTCGTGTGCATCGCAATCAGATTCAACGTCCCAGACAGCCTAAAATGTGACGTTAATTTTCATCCAACTTTGGAGCAACGTTGTATTAGAATAGAATGACATAGAATAGATCTCTACTGCATACGTTTGGCTTTACTTTCTACATACGTTTGGCTTTACAAATCACAGCGGTCATAACATACGTGATAGGTTATTTTGCTTGATTTCCGGTTGTAGTAATGGTTAGGCCAGTACATGTCGATCTATAGGCTTTCATTCTCTTTTGTTAATTTTATATTAATATGGGAATAGCGTTCTGTGCTGATTTTGCCATAGAAATGCCTATTTCCGTTCATTGTGTTATACAACCGCTTCTTGAGTAATTGAGTCAGCTCAGGCGTGAGAGGGATGAAGTGAAACTACTTCTCTTATGACATTAACACCACTACTCTTGTCAATGACTTATTCTACTCATGCTATTCTAGTCATGTTTCCTGAAATGAGGTGTGTAATTGTTTAAGTCGTATAGCGTTACCTCACAGCCTTGTAGGATTTAGCCTATTCTAAAACTCCTGTGTCACCCTTTTATCCTCCTGTAATAGACCAGACCAGCTTACCAGAGACTGAGCAAATTGGATACTATTTGATATCTACTCCGGTTCTCAGTTATGTGCATTGGTTAATACACCTCAATTTAGGCCGAACCTTTTGAACCTTGAGATGATGTGGTTTTTTTTTGTAGTAGGTGGAATGCTTTGTCACTGGAGGTCGTCCATTTAATAGACTTCCCACAAGAGGCTTTCCATGGCAACACATTGAACATTGAGTTTGATGGACGCACGGCTGTTGGTGTTGGATTCAGAGCCTTTGAGCCTATATGGCTCTGTCTTGGTGGATTTACTTCTTATTCTTTAAATAGAGGTGACTCTGACTACTTGATGCTGAAGCAGCACAATGTTGGCTAACTCTTCCACACTTCAATCTTATTTTTCTCATTTTAGCCAGTTATATCATTCTACCATACTTATGTAATGTACAATTCTACTGGCAAGCAGGTCTGTTTGCAATACTCCGAAAAAAATTAGCATTCTGTTTACTTGTTAGAAAATATTTTGTGTTAAATAAAAAAGTGATGCACAAATTGCAGCTCTTTGCAATGACCTTTCATGAAGCAACAAGAACATTTAAGAAGAATCAATCTTTTTGGCCATCTATTGAGCATCTACGTCTTTCCATGGCTCTGATAAAAGGTAAACGGACACAATCTGGAGCCAATGGGAGGGCTTGGCTGCAGGTGGTGGAGGCTGGTCCCACCCTAATTCAGTGTAATGAGTGTGATTGGCTGCCCCCCCCCCCCGTGGGTGGATTATGGGAACAACCTCTCAGCCGAGTGGTCTCGCCTTGGGAATACTTCTCATGAGAAGCTCAGACTAAATAAGTCTTCGATGTACTCTGGAGGTATTTCAGCACAATAGTCCAGCTTGCAGCTGAGCTCTTCCTCTATTGTGTGTTCCTAGTGTTTGTCCCTTCCTAGTGGAGGATCTGTCATTGTTAGGTTTGATTAAACGTCGTAATGCCCTGCCCGGTTTTCTTTTTGTGGCCCACCGGCTGAATAAAGACCGTAGATCCTGCTTTAGCACTTCCATGCCTTTGCTTCCTATGCGTTGAGACCGACAATGACCACATTAAACAATCCCACTCAGCTTTGATTCCAAACTGGGATGCTAGGCTACATTTCTCTCTTCATTTCCAATGAGGTAAGGCACACAGCCCATAAACACACATTCAATACATTAAGGGGGCCCTTTTTCATTGTCTGAGTGACTAGCCCTCAAGATGTCTTCCTTGCCGGTCTGTTCATCTGAGCAAAATGCTGTCCATCTTGCTTTGAGTTCCCCTATGACTTCCCAGGCTGGGTTCCCCTAATGACCAGGTATAACTTGTATAACACGTGTGTGTTTTAGTGCTCGACCCTAATGAAAAGCTCTCTCTCCCTCTCTGGTGTAGCCATGGCCCCGACCCTGCCCAGCCTGCGCTCCGAGGTGTTCAAGCCGTGCGTGGAGGACAAGGACCTGGCCTTCTGTCTGAATGACGGGGAGTGCTCCATCATCGAGACCAGAGCAGGAGTGCATCGACACTGCAGGTAGGCCTCTGCGTGTGTGTGTGTGTGTGTGTTAGTGTCTGTGTGTGTGTGTGTGTGTGTCTCGATGTGTGACATAGTGTGTGTCAGTGTTTGTGTGTGTGTGTGTGACAGTGTTTGTGTGTGTGTGTGTGTGCGTGTGTAGGTGTCAGTGTGACTGTGTGTGGGACAGTGTGTGTGACAGTGTGTGTGCGTGTGTATGTGCCAGTGTGACTGTGTGTGGGACAGTGTGTGTGTGTTTGTGTGTGTGCGTGTGTGTGTGTCACAGTTTGTGCGAGTTTGTACATACGCACGCAAGTGCGTGTGCGCTCTGGTTCAGACGCATTCAGTTTCCTCCCCTGTATCGACGCTTTCCTGTGTTTGCCCTTGTCGTCCAATCTGTGACCTTGGTGTGGTTTTCAGACACACACACACACACACACACACACACACACTCACACACACACACACACACACACACACACACACACACACACACACACACACACACACACCACACACACACACACACACACACCACACACACACACACACACACACACACACACACACACACACACACACACACACCACACACACACACACACACACACACACACACACACACACACACACACACACACACACACACACACACACACACACACACTACCACACACACACACTACACACACACACAAAACCCTCCAGCTAATGCACGAGTTGATTTGGATCTAAGAATAGAAGGTTAATTTAAGAGTCTAACCAAAACACAAAAGCAGAACAATTACCTGGGTAGTAAAGGGTCTGGGGACATGCATTAGGGACTCGTATTATCTCATGGTTAACCTTATGTTCACATTGAACCGCTGTGCAAATGGAAAGTCATATTTAAACCGCTACTCACGAGGAGGAACAGGCTCAAAGGACTCAATAATTACAGATCTTGCTCTTATAATCATACAAATTAATGAAACCAAAAGACACGTGTTCCTTACAATGGAGCCATTTAAATTAATACAAAAATAATTAATGATAAAACCTACAAAGCCCATAAGCAGGTTGTTTGGATTATTATGTTTCTTTCCCCACCGGTTGATTAAATTATTTACCTAATGAGGCCCATGGCTATCTTTTTAAGAGCTTTACTCTCGTCTCACAAACAAACCGCCACATACTCCAACACACATCCATCTCTGACCCACGGAGGCTCTTCACCAGTGGATCCCACCGTGGTTCCACGGGGTCCTCGTAAAGATTTGGTTTTTAATTTGTAATGCCTTTAACGATGTAAAATGCGACTATTTTCCTATTTAGTTAAACAGAAGTATATGCTGATTTAAGAGCAGGAGTAGAATAAGACCCCTGAGCCTCTTCCATTTAAAACACACGACAAAACACAATAATAAGGCCTCTAAATGATAATAGTTTAATGTTAGTCCCAGGGAAAGCATGCGTGGCCCGGTGTATATGAAGGGGCACTTCAACTACACTGCTCGGATTTTAGGTTCTGTTTTTTTCCGTTCTCAGTACTACAGCACCGTACAAAAGATGAAAAGTGGTTAGGAAAAACACTGCTTTTAACCATTGCTTCCTACAGCTTAACCCAGAGGTCCAGCGATCAATTCCTGTGATTTTTTACCACAGCCTTTCATTCCAGACAAACCAAGAAAGTGATCCCTGCATGACATGCCATGCTGCCAAAACAAAAAGACGGGGTAGATTGATGGCCCAAGGCGACCAATTGTTGCTGAGGGCCAGCACACAAACACACACACACACACACACACACACACACACACACACACACACACACACACACACACACACACACACACACACACACACACACACACACACACACACACACACACACACACACACACACACACACTCATTTGGTGAATGTCACTGTTGTTGATGCCCACACACCCGCCAACGGTCTCCAGTCTCCCCCAGAACTGCGGGGCTGTAATTAGCACCAGAAACATAGCTCTTTTTTTTTTCTTTTTTTTTTTTACACAAAGTGGAGAAACCTTTGGGGGACCACACCTGGCTGGGGACTCATTTCTCCCTGGCTGAAGGTTGTGCTGTATGAGGGAATGATTACAGGGTTGGTGGAGACCTCTCGGAAATTGAATGGTTTCACTTGCCTCCACCAAGCCCCGGCGGAACGTCACGAGAAAGGAAAAAAAACCTCATCCGACATCAGAAATCACTGTTTTTGATGCTGGGTTACAGCCGTCCGGGACCAGGGGCCGTCTGAGAGAGGGAGCGAGGCTGTGATGGAAAGGGACCATTTTCACCACATCAGGATAAAACGATGATGGCGTTACCGTGTCTATCTAGCATCATAATTTGAGGTATTATGGCGTGAAGCAAGCGAAATGAACTGCTTTTTTTGGCTGCACTGGTTCCGCCCATCTTCAAAAAGTTATTAGCTCCAGCAAATATGCGGGGGGCCCTCGCCAGAATTTAACCCACCTAGTAACAATCGATTTAGGTGTTTGTATCGGTTCGTTTTAAAATAAATCGATCCAAAAATGAGTCATTCATTTCAGGTGCTACATTAGTAGGAGTGATGCTTTTGAAGCACACGTTAGATGTCAAAATAATAGTTAATAGGTTAAAATCCACCTAGCAAAACTCAACATTTTATGGTTTATTTGGCTAGAAAACCTCCATCATTTATATATTTTCTAATCGATGAAGCTATAAGAGGTTTGATGTCAATAACTCAAGTCTATGCGCAGATCTAATATAAAGGGGTTGGACACAATTTTGAGGTTGAATCAAAAAATCAAGTAAAGGTTTTATGTAAATAAATTTTATAGAAGTTATATATAATTACTTGTAGTGTGCCTCACGTATGTTAATCTTTTATAAGTCAGTTAGAATAAAGCTAGCCTTTTTTAGAATGACTAGAGGGCAATTTCTGTCATTCGTTTATGAACAAAGTCAAATAATAGTCTTCAAGTTTATGATCTGAGGGGGACGCTACAAACAAACCTTACCTCTGTTACTTTAACAGGCAACAGACAGACAAACCCACGCATTCACCTATGGAAATAGAGTTGTATCATTCCTTTGCAGGCCTTTCAAGGAAAGATGTGATACAACGCTGTTTATGAATTGATTACAACGTTGTAATAATTTGTGTGTGTGTGTGTGTGTGTGTGTGTGTGTGTGTGTGTGTGTGTGTGTGTGTGTGTGTGTGTGTGTGTGTGTGTGTGTGTGTGTGTGTGTGTGTGTGTGTGTGTGTGTGTGTGTGTGTGTGTGTGTATACAGTATATTTGCACGAAAACAAGTGGCACATAGTCCTTGTAAGGGAAGACCATTTTAATCCATGCCTTACTCTTGGAGGCTTTTCTGCTGCCCAGTATTACAAGAAAATAAGTGCATGCAGAAGATGGATGTTTTTACTGAAAAAGTGTATTTACGTTTCGAGGACTAGTGGAACTTAGCGGTCATTATCCCCTCATATACTTCCTCACAGCTGAGTGTTGTTTGTCTATGCAAATTAATCCTGCACTCCATACGCTGTGTGGGTTCCCAAAACAAACCGGCATTTGAGGAATGTATTACACACCAACCTTGCACATGCACACACACACACACACACACACACACACACACACAGACACACACAACATATGTTGCTGTTGCGATTTATGAATACAAATAATTCCTATAGGTTTTGGAGCACATAGGGAAACTTGGTTGTGGGTTTTTCTTAATTGGTAACTTCTTTTCTCATTGGCCACTGTATAGGAATTTGTTATTGATAAGTACAATGATATTAATGTTGAACTGCAATAAGGGCAAGGTCTGATTAAAATCTGATTAGCTTGTATAATTATGTAAAACATATAGCAGAAGCAGTATGCTTCAATTTGAAATAAAGAGCATGCTTTTTTTTGCTGAATAAAATCGACGCATTACTAATTAATAGAAACATTACAAATTTAAGCATTTTTTAATGTTTTCATTAAGTGACCTAATAAACCAACCACAAGTCATGACTTCCATGTTTAATCCGTGAATATTGAATTTCGTCTGTAAAAAAAGTAGTATCTGACACGTTGTGACAGCTGAGGCTCAGAACTAACAAGCTGTTTTTCTTTGATGGGTGCCAATGCAGAAATGAGTCACCATTTCACAACTTCAGTGTGTCACAGCTTCACCCTGTCACACCACATTAATGACAGAATGGTGTTATGGTATTTTCCTGACTAGGGCTGTATGGACATTGACAACAGGAAGCTCTCTCTACCAAATACAACCCACTATGTATATCAGACTCTCCCACTCTCATTTGCCAACTGGGCTAAGGTCAAGAGTATTCTCCACCATGCAATTGTGTGTGTGTGTGTGTGTGTGTGTGTGTGTGTGTGTGTGTGTGTGTGTGTGTGTGTGTGTGTGTGTGTGTGTGTGTGTGTGTGTGTGTGTGTGTGTGTGTGTGTGTGTGTGTGTGTGTGTGTGTGTGTGTGTCAATCAATGCAATTGAATGGAGATGTTGTTATTGCAATTAACATGATCTATAGAGTGAGAATGAGAATGATATGATTAACTGGAGCCATTGTCCGAGCAACAATGTCTCGAACACTTGATGGATTGCTGACCAATTAGCCTGCTAGCGACTGTTGCTAATTAAGAGCGATGCTGGCTGTTCCGGGCAAATCCACATCAACTAATGCCTTTAAAATAAGAGCATTCGCGTCGGCGAATCCCAGTAAACCCCCGTTGGGTATATATGTACTATGTTGTATGTACGCTGCTATATTTATCTGTTCAGGATCTGATGATGGGAGAGAACATTCATAATAGAAGGAACTACAGGCTCCACGGACTGTTAGGTCATAGGAAGGCGGGATGGCCTGCTTCTTGGCTCAGGCTTAAGTGAGTTAGACAGGCCGGTTAGATGGAGACTCACAGAAGGAGGGCGTGAACGCAGCGCGTCCTCTGCATGTATACTCCCACCACAGGTCTTCTCCTCCCAGTGGGAGGAAGGAGAAGTGGGTGAGGGATGCGGTTGTAGCATGGTACACTTTAATGATAGATAGATGGATAACAACCGTATCAATCCCCGGGAGGGTAATTTCCTTTGTTACAACAGCCAGCAGCAGTGGGACACACAGGATGAGATACAATCCAATAAAATGTACAATACAAAGTAATAATGCAAAAAAATATATTGCTAATGTAAATGCTGGAATAAGGACAAGCAGAACAAATAGAGAAAACTAAACAAACGGTATAAACATTATAAATTATATATTATAAAGTGGCCCAGTACCAGTACTTAAATGCAAATGTAACAGCACTAGTGAGTAGTGCCGGTACTAGTACTTATTAAAGTGTATGAATGGCTCAGCTTTCATCCTGAAATGCTCTCCTCAAACAGCAGAGCCATGGCGTGACGGCCACACGTTTACCCAGTCCATCCAGGAGATGCGTCCCTACACAGTCTGCACACAGGACGTGTGTCAATGAGCGAATAAATGCTGGACTTACATGCGACACATCCAGAGTTACATCTCCCCAGAGCTGCAGGGACGGCCGTCCTGTTTGATATGCAAATAATGCGAGCTTGTGTAATTGGGGGAGGCTTTAGGATCAGATCGACATTTTCCAGGACCAACAACAGATTAGCCCTCTCTGAAATCCGATGAAATCCCACAGACATAATTCCTATTGTGAGGACGGCTGTGTAAAACCCAGAATCAATGCGTTCCCGCATCGATATGAACACGCCTAGGCAAGACGTATCTGTAAAAGATTTATTTGGTCACCACACACGCGCACGCGCATGCACACGCACACGCACACAAATGCCCACAAACACACACACACACACACACACACACACACACACACACACACACACACACACACACACACACACACACACACACACACACACACACACACACACACACACACAAACACACACATATAATAGTGTAGTGTATATTATTCTTTTTTTAAACAATCTCAAATCCGAAGACCCATTTATCAACAAAAAGCACATTTTCAACAGTTGGCGGAATACGTGCCGATGCAAAGAAACCCTGCCGCATTCCCTACTAAACTCTTCATATCTCTATCTTCATGAGGGGTGTTAACGACATGGCTACGGCGACACTTTATCCCGGGGCTCGAACTGCTTAAACATAGATGATGCAAAGAGACTGCAAGTTAGCTTCCCAAGTAATGAGCTTATCGGGTAGTGAGCTTGAGATGCTAAACAGCATGGTGCCATATGGGGACAAAGATTGTCCACTGTAGCAACAAATTCAATTGAATGCCCTTTGAGCAACATTCAGTGCATTATGTTTGTTTGAATAATAACAATACTTGAGAAATAATGTGCATGTATGTACATTGAATTAGATATTAGCAGAGGCTTACTATAATGATATCATATTATTATTATTATTATGCTGTATTTACTCAACACTGCAGAAGAAAATATTTAAAAAAATTCAATTGCTTGAACATATTTTGCAAAAGCTTGAACACATTAAGACACGACACTGAGAAATATACCATTCACGTCTATGATGAATTGAAACTTAACAATCCTTTGTCAAAATGTCACTCTGATGAAAAAATGATACACACGTATCAGATAAATACACTTTCAGATCAGCAGCAACACACTAGTCTACTTTGTAAAAACTGCACACTGTATACTGCAGTCTTTCATATTCACTGTTTTAATTCAGTTCCACAGAAGACACGTTTTCACAACAACCAAAAAATCAATTACTCAATACTGTACATTGCAGTATGGTACTTTGCAGTGCAGTAAAAAAACACTACTGTACTGTAAACACAGAAAAACACAGCAATTGTGTGTGGGTGGGCTTATGGATCCTCGCCTTATGTGCCGAATCCATTCATGGATTGACCTAACATGTGTATGACCATCGGCGGTCATATACACACCATCTTCAAGCCGGAAAAAAACAACCTTCTATAGCATTTAGAAATGGCGAGTATACGATTTCTGTTTATGGTTGGTGTACCACCAGTTCCGGACCAAGACAGCCCGATGGAAACAACAAACCTGGGCTGCTCTGACCTGTCCTGTTCAGCTGCATCATGAAGTGCATCTAGAAATGTGATGATATGTTGGGTATTGTAGGGACCTATTTTTGCATGATGGTGCAGTTACCCTCAAAGGCTTATGGAGGCACACAATGATATATTTCCTCCGCACTGCCCCGGGACGTGCACAATTGGCCTTTGGCCTTTTTGTAGCTGGCTGATAGGTGTTTAGTTTTGTAAGTAAGTGTTTTCAGGTGTGTTTCTTAGTATTTTAAATTACCCAATGTGTTTTGTATTTTGAATAGATGTGTTTTCCCAATGGTCCACTGAGATTTCATTTTTTGAACTAAGTGTCTTTTGTATGAAATAGTGTGTAGTGTTCAGTAGCGTGTGTTGCAGAATGGAGCAAGTGTGTTGCACAATTGCAACTAAAGTGCAAAGCAGCGCTTTTGTTTAAGGTATGGTTACATGTGTTTAAGGTATAGTAACAACAATTTCAAGTTCTATTACTTTGAGGGAAACATGTGTCTGTAGTGTTCAAGCAATTGACAAAAACTGTAACTTTTGGAACATTTTTGTTTTTGCATCTGTGAGTTACAAAAAAAACCTAGCAAGGGAATACGAGGGTGAAATGTGCCAAAAATACTTAAAATATGTATTTATTTTGATGTAGTGATGATCAAAAAATGATGTGCAGCTACCATCTTGGCCAAGGCCTGCTATCCCAGCATGCACTGGGGCAGTTACCTTAGTTCTCTACCTCGAGGCTGAACTGGCCCAGGGACTTACACATCTAGCTCTCTCTCTATTCAAACTGTCTGTACCTCCCTCTCAATATTTCTCTGACTGTTTCTATCGCAGACTCCCTCTATCTCCTTTCTATTTTTCTCTTGCTTTCTCTACCTCTCCATTTATTACTCTCTCTCTTTCTCCCTCTATTGCTTGATTCCACTTGCCACCACGCACAGCCGCATGAAATTAAACAAAAACCAAAGCCAAATAAAAGACAAACAGTGAATATTCATGTTTTCAATGAACATAAATAAACATGAGTTTGTGCTGGGTGATTTGAAACTTTTAACAGAATTTATTTGGCCTTCATTCAGATTCCATCGCTATTCACTTGTGACATTAAAGGGAGCGTAGAGTCTGTCTCCTTTTCGTTGTACCACAGACCAGTACGGAACTGAGGTCCTCAGGTGAAACTACTCATTCACAGAGGTTAATAGGAAAAAAAACCAAAGGTTTCCATTTATAGAATATTACGGTACAGGATTAGGGCCACATGATTTATAATTTTTTTTCTGAGTTTAGAGTCAGAATCCTGACTTTAAACTCAGACCTCAAAGAAAATTTCACCGGTGGCCGTAATCCTCTACCATATCTTCCCTAGGTCAGCGTGTGGTTCCCATCCTGTATATCGTAAATTCACTCTCACTAACCTTGGTTCCTTATCGGTAGTCAACCCATAATTCTGACTTTACACTCAGAAGTCCAAAAAAAATAACCAAATATGACCCTAATCCCCTTCCTTAGCATATTAATCAACGTGTTTGGGTTCACGTGCATGTCTGGAGGACAGCCCGCTGAAGGCAGCGTCTGCACTGCCACTCCTCACCGTGTCCAGGGGAACATATCCTACTGTCCTCTCGCTGACGACGCAAAGCCCTTGTTTCTCCTCACCCAGCAATTATAAAAAGGAATTAAAAAACCACTGGGGACAAACACAGCAGCCGTCGTCGGTGCTCGCCGTCAACACGTGATCAATTAAGCGCCATTACTAATAATTGGCTTTCAGTGGAACGAGCACAACTGCCCATTGCATAAATACTTAATGGTGAAATATGGTTCTTTAATTAGGCGGCTGATGGCTGCAGAGAGACGGGGCGGGGCCCAGGCACGTTCTGGAAGCATCGCTGTGATGTCATTGATCTGGATCCTGCCATAAATCTCCTCTCCTGGAGGCTTTTGAGGTTTCCCTCCCCCCCCCCCCCCCTGGGACGCCCAACCCGGCACTGTTTGAGCCCATCTTGACTTTACACGACCGTAATTACTCAACCGCTGTATCTTATAGCGCTGAGCAGAGAGATGCAGGCTGAGGATTGTGGGTGGGGGGTAATCTTGAGTGAGTAGGCGTGGGATGCGTCTATGTATTTAGGTGTACCTTAAGTGTTCATTGTGTGTATGGATGCACCTAAGTGTGGTGTTTGTGTGTGGGGGTGTCTGTGTGTGTGTGTGTAAGTATGTGTATGTGCATAGGTGTGTGTATGTTTGTGATAAGGTTTGTGTGTGTGTTTGTGTGTGTGTATGTGCTAAGTTGTTTGTGTGTGTGTGTGTGTGTGTGTGTGTGTGTGTGTGTGTGTGTGTGTGTGTGTGTGTGTGTGTGTGTGTGTGTGTGTGTGTGTGTGTGTGTGTGTTTGTTTGCATGAGTGTGTGTATGTCTGTGTAAGTGTGTGTATGTCTGTTCTAAGTTGTATGTGTGTTTGTATGTTTGTTTTCTTGAGTGTATGCATGTGGGCGCGCGCGCGCGTGTGCGCGTGTGTGTGTGTGTGTGTGTGTGTTGTGTGTGTGTGTGTGTGTGTGTCGTGCGTGTGTGTGTGTGGTGTGTGTGTGTGTGTGTGTGTGTGTGTGTGTGTGTGTGTGTGTCTGTCTGTTGTGGCAATAATAGGTGTTGTTGGAAGATGGTTCTTCCACCATTATAGAAAGAAAGGAGTAAGGAAGTGAATTGTATCTCAGCAGTTATTTTCCGCTGCGTTAGCCGGTTTTTCCAGGCCCCAGCTGGAGTCTGACAGCAGGAGAGACCCAGATATGATTGGGCAAAACAAAATAATGAACACGACAGGTGTTTGTTTCTGTGCATCCATCCCCTGGAGGAGAGACCCCTCTTATGGCCGCCTGCTGGAGGTTTCTTCCCGCTGGGTTTTGGAGGGACTTTTCATGCTATTAAGAGGGTTTACGGTTGGGGAGGTACCACACAATGTGGCCGGTGAATGCCTTTGAGACTAACTGTGATTAAGTGCTACACAAATACAATTGAGTTGACTTGACAGCACTAATAATAATAATAAATAATAATTTATTTAGTGCTTCTCAAGGTACTCAAACACACTTTACAAGGTCACAAATACAAGTGTATTAAATATAAGGCGAATTCAAATGGGTAAAGTCACATTCAGACATAAAAAAATATACAAATTTAGCAGCAGAAATGGAGATAGGGACGAGGAGAGGAGAGAATTAGACGTTAAAAATACTGTCAACTCTTTTCGCCTCTTATTGTGGTGGTTTTTTCCCCTTCTGGACTGGCAGTTCAACAGTCGCCATGCCGACAGACCTTGACGGCTTGAACTAATCCACCTGCGGGTTGCTGCCGCCGTTTGGTTGGACAGGACAATCTCTGGGCCTGGGAACCAATGAGCCGCATCCTCCCTGCCTCGCCTCCAACACAATTACACACACAAACATTCACAGCCACACACAAACACATATATATGCTCACCCACTCACGTTAGGGAACACCAGAACTCTATTTTTCAGTCAATAAGCGCACGAGACCTATTTATTAGGGATGTAACGAATCAGGGATGCATATTGGTCACCAATTTGAATTTTAACGATGTGAGTGCGTTGGGTGGCGGGACACTTAACAAAAATACACAAATTAACTTGAATGAACCAGTGACGTGTGTAGCATGGATCGGTGCATTCAAGTTCAATTGTGTATTTTTGTAGCGCCTACCATACAAAATGCATGATCTTTATGATCCGTAAAGATCAGGTCAACTGCAACACAGCACCTGAACTACAAAGCCTCCAAACAAATAGCCACTGACTTCCATGGTCCGTTACAGAATTAGAAACATTTCTAAAAGCACAGTTAAAATAGGTTGCTTGAAAACAAAAGCGTGAGTTTGTCAGTTCACAACTTGACATGTCTTTTTGTTTTTTCGTTTTGTCTGGACAGCAGAAGGCCCCATTTATAGGTTCTGTACGGCTTGTGTCTCTGTCAAGTTCAGCAACGGCAGTAAACTTTCTGGATTAATGCCTGGTTCATTTCTGGACATTAGCCATACTTTGCCGTGGTTGTCACAGTGTCATGTTGCAAGGCAAGGACTGGTACTTTGCTATATGGTCATCAACACATTATAAAGTCAAATGAATGTATCTTTATTTCTATTTCTTTGTTTGTGCATTAATCAGTGCATTCAATTCAATACAAACTGGGTTCATGAAGGCTAATTAGGGGGTACCTCCTCATTATCCCTCACCGCGAGTTAGTGCTGGCACTACCATTTCGGGTTTTTAAGGGGTATTTTCAGGGGAATCTACCATTTTGGTGGTGGGGACTGCATACTTTAAATATGCAGGATTAAATTGAATATAATATTTATATTATACATGAATGGTGACCCAAGCCATCATGCTTTCAGTTATTTATTTTATTTAGGATTGTTTTGGGGAGGGGACTTAAATCCAGTCCCAATAGTCACTTACCTTACAGAGTGCATATAAGTATAGCAGTGCTCAAGTGCCACTGTCCCTTCTATTTAATGGTCATTGTTCACATTGGTCGATGGATTTACACCATGCTTCCATGGTTACTGGCAGCCAATGATGCTCTAGTGGGGAATTAATGTGTCGTGATTGGCTTCTGTTCTGCTATACCCCCCCCCCCCCTTTATCCCCTCTCTGTCTTAAGAGGGTCTTGCAGGGAGAGTCTTCCCAGTTAGGCATTTCAAATTCTGCCAATTGCGTCGGATATTTTCAAATTACCAAAACACGACACAGGCTTTATTACTTCTCCTCGTCCTTCTACTTCTTCACCTACCTCTTCTTCACCTGCATCTGTACGTTTCTTTGTTTTTCACAGGGGACTGTTAACTGATGGAAGCAGCTCAGAGCAGTTCAGAGATGGGAAATTGCGTTTCTAGGTCGTAGGCGGGACCGGAGGACATGCCTGATCACACTCAGCATCCTGGTCTATACTAGATAAGCTGGATCATTGACATCAGCGGGACCCAAGTGGTTTTTTCATTCCCATTGGTGCACGGCCCATGCTAATCTAATATAGCTTGCCTGTGATGTTGTCATGGCTCCGCCCACTTTTACTCCCCAAGTTCAGTACAGGTGAAAAGGAATGTGGTCGTCTCTATCCTTCTGAGCGGCTTAGGGCTGAATACAGGCTCCTCATTTAGAATACGGTTTCTTCTAAACGGTTTGAGTCAGAATTGATGCTAAGGGCAAGATAATGACCGCTGTTGCTATAAATGGCAAACCAATTGCACCTTTGGATTCCCAAGGGGGAGAGCATTGTTTTCCATTATAACCCAAATCTAAGTCTAATTGTTTATTTAGGATCGGAGGAAAAGGGATACAGGTGAAACCAACCGAAAGCTTCGCCCTTCTAGGGGTCCGAGTTCGACACGGGTCTGGGCTTTAGCTCTTTAGCCTACAGCTCCCAAGAGGCCGAGAGGGAAGGAGAGAGAGAGAGAGAGACAGAGAGAGCGAGATCGACCGAGAAGGAGAGAGGGTAAGAGAGACATGGAAAGAGAGAGAGCGAGAGGGGTGACATGGCAACTCTGTGCGACGGTGGGCTGTGTCCCTCTGGGCTTGGGGGTCTGTCCTTTGGAGAGAGTTGGAATCAGCAGATCATTATCCGTTCAGACAGAGGTTACAGTGGGTCAGCACGGTTCCCTAACTTTCACACTCCAGTCCCGATGTCTTTATTTCGGCACGGAGTAGATGTCCTAGTAACTACCGACACCGACAGAGACAGAGGCTGCAGTTTTCTCTCTAGCTCTTCCTTTCGCTCAATGGATCACAGCCGCATTTTTCGTCATTAGTCTGTTTTGTGTCTGAGGGTGCTTCACCAAAAACAGTTTATAAAAAATGTAACGTCAAATATACACAGATTATTGTATTTCAGTGGACCTCAGGCGGAGTCCCCCAACCCAAGCTTGGGTAACCCAGGCGTTGCCATGGTAGCCACAGCTAGCTTGATGTTCACCTCGGATACAGTCAGAATGATTGACTCTGTGTTTGTATTCAAGAAAACAAGCCAACCTTTCACGCTGTAAATCAAAATGCAAATACCGTTGACATTTTTGCTGTCGAGTCACCGGTCTGTGTGTGAGACCTCTGTTTGTATGTGAGTCCATCCTGCTGAATAAACACTGTGCTCGTCGGGTTTATTCAAAGGAACACGGTTTGGATTTTTACACACAGACACACACACACACACACACACACAATACGAAAGGCGTTATTTATATATGGGATACCATGGAGGACACAAGCGCAACCAAGCAGGCATTTGTACAGAAAAACATGTACACCAGAAGCAGCATGCACACACACACACACACTCACACACACACACACACACACACACACACACACACACACACACACACACACACACACACACACACACACACACACACACACACACACACACACACACACACACACACACACACACACTCACACACACAGGGAGACGAGGCTGAGAGCTCCAAAGAGCCTCTCCGCTCCTTGTCTTCCCCCACAGTGTACACAAACACATTTTGTGCAGTAAATCCTCTGCTGCAGACTGGGGGGGGAGAGAGGGGCCCGCATCCATCTAAGTACCGGGAACGAATGGCTGACGCCGTCCCCCTTCCCATGTCTTTAAAAGCCTGGCTACCGTGCCACCGTACACACAACCCCTCCGCCCCTCCGCCCTCCTCCCACCCCCGGATCTGCCTTGTCCTGCCCTTCGCCGGGGCCAGCTATGCCGGGGCCATTACACCGTGACGGCTGTGTGGTTTTGTTTCTTTCATGTTTTGTCTTTATTTTATTTATTTTTCTTTCGCTTCGACTGGTGTGTTCTGAGCCGATTACAGCAGGAGAAAGAGACAGGGACAGATAGAGAGAGAGAGAGAGAGAGAGAGAGAGAGAGAGAGAGAGAGAGAGAGAGAGAGAGAGAGAGAGAGAGAGAGAGAGAGAGAGAGAGGAGAGAGAGAGAGAGAGAGAGAGAGAGAGAGAGAGAGAGAGAGGAGAGAGAGAGAGAGAGAGAGAGAGAGAGAGAGAGAGAGAGAGAGAGAGAGAGAGAGAGAGAGAGAAAAGGAAGGAAGGAAGGGGACAAGGCTAAATCATTGGGTTGAAAAGAGAGCGACAAGGGAGGGGGTGTTCCCTCAAGGACAGACAGGGCCCTTTTATATTTGTATCCGGTGCCCTCGAGCTGTCATCAGCTCGGCAGGAGATGGCTCTGGGGAGGGAGGTGCTTGGTGATTACCCGAAGCTTTTGGTTTATTTTTATTTTCTCATCATGGAAGGAGGCTCTCGAAGGGCGTTCCCCTTTCAAGAGGCCGTGGGGTCCTCCCTCCAGCAGAGGGGGCTCTGACAGGGACAATGGCTGTTGTACAATTTATTTTTGATTGAAGGAAAACTTTTTTTTTTTTTATTAAATATCAAAATGACATTCAATCTGAAAGCTCATTCTGGATGTTTTAGATTGCACTCTCAAAGAGTTTTGCTGTGTGTTGAGTCGTTGAAGAGGATGTGAAGGTGTCTCGGGCGCCATCTTGTGAGGAAGTCCAACTCTCGCGATCATTAGACGCATCAACACGGTGTGACGTCGACTTAACATTCCCTATTGCCAAATGTAGTGACACAATGGGGATTGATTAAATAACGGTTGTCGAAAATCACAATGTGTTGGTGAGGCGTTTTCCCATCACCCAGCAGTGTCTGGGATGCCAGAGTAAGGCTCCTTAATAAAATGTATATGAATTCACTGCAAGTCGCTTTGGAAAAGAGTTTAATAAAGGACATATTCTAAACAGTGTGGATGACGTTATGGTTATAAGAGGTAGCCCCACCTAATTAAATTAGGTTACTTATCACATAATCACCTTATGCTTTAGAATGGGAACCGGTCAAAGGGTGAGCGCAATTAAAGGAATACAAAGGGAGAGAGAAGGCTAATCCAAATTAACCGGCGACATCTGCTCGCCAGAAAGACGCCAGTTGATCTCAGTAAACAGAGGAAAAACTTTGGCCAGGATTACCGACACTGCTCAGGGAAATCCAATCGGCAGGTTAATTAAAGGTGAGCTTGATTAAGGCAGAAAACGCCTGCACTGAATCTGCATTGTTTCCATCTTCCACTGTCTCTGGGCAGACTTTAATTTAATCAATTCGACGTCGCTAACGACTTGCAAATTGGGAATAGGCATTCGATAAAGATAAGGGTAAACTAACATGGCCCGATGGGGTGCTCATAACTCTGGGACCTGGAAGAATCCACAGGATTTGTGTCTTGGTTTTGTTGATGTTGTTGATGTTGTTGTTGTTGTTGTTGTTGTTGTTGTGTCTGAGCTTATGGGGAAGTGAACCTTCACAAGTTCATATCGAACCATTCCAACCTCCACCAGACTGTTTCTTAGTCTCAAGCCGCCGACGTCAGACCAGCTCGAAACGCATAGGGCCAGACAGTTTCTACGAAAAACAGCCAGATAGAAGATAGAGGGGTTGGCATGAAAAGAGTTGGTTTTATATTTATAAATGTCTTCATTTATTTCCATACACAATCGTAGTATCCAGTAGTAGTGAATCACACCACAGTAATGCAACAGTGATTGGCCCATAATGTCATGAAACATGAATAATCTCGTATCCGGTAATAATATTCTAATATTATCTTAGTTTGAAAGCATGTTTCTTTAATTCATTTTAATTTTCTTTCTCAGCTTCATTTAAACGTAGCAGTCTGTCTGGCTTTCCCCAACCGAAGAACTCTCAGAATACTCATCCCGTCTGCAGAACCGCCTGCGCTGGGGTTGTTCTGTTCTCAAAGAAAGCGATCAATATCATGATAGCAACAACTAAGGCATGAGCTTTGGGACAAACCTTGCTGCCATTTCATTTTCTAGTGCTTTTCTGCTGATGATCACCTCATCCCTGGTCTTTTAATTAAACTCCTTTTCTCTGGGTATGATATTTGTGGGCTAAACGTTCGTCGAAGCAAACAAGAATCCCCGGCTGTAATGGTGATGTTGTAATTAATTTGGGGGGAGTGGCGGTGGGTGTCAAGGTGAACCGAAAGCGAACAGCACGACCGTTTCATCATGTTTTTGTTCTCTTTCCCGTTTAATGCTAACATTCGTCCACCTTTGTTCCTTTGTTTTCATGTATTATCTGTACTGGGATTCTTTTTTTGCCTTCAGTGTCCTTGATTTATGCATATTTTTCCCTTAGAAGCAGAAGACACACAATGTGGAAATTTAAATAATGATAAAAAAATTATATATCGGGAGTTGGAATTCCAGTAGTGTGTGGCATTAAGACAAGCAAGCTATGGGGAGGCCTGATGAGTGTTGGTCCATCACATTGTTTCAGAAACATTTCCATCAGCAAGAATTTCCCCTTAAAGGGACAAATTAAGGATAACTAACTTAACTTAATAGCTGTTTCTGGGCAGGAATGAGAGCCAGTTCAATGTCCTGCAAATGTCCCTTTATGCGCTGTGTCCTGTCCCTAACGACCTATGACCCCCCCCCCCCCCCCCCAAACTGTGGCAGAGCACTAACATGTCATTATCAACATTGAAGAAGCCAAAACTGGACAGTTCAACGAGGAGTGAAATGTGACAATCTACATCATAAGGTGAGACCATATGTTTAATCTCAAACAAGGCTATCGCAGTAATACAACAAAACATCTAAGAATGCACTCCTCCAATTTCAGTTGCCAGCAAGATCAAATGGGTTCAGAATCCAGTCTAATCAAAGTGCAGAGCCTCGAAAAAGATACCATTGTTCGAGACAACAATGATCAAGAGAGTTGAAGCTCTCGACTTGTATTTAAAACCCTTTTGCGTTAGTCTGTTAGCTGAAAGTCAATTGACTGCCCTATTTTGTGTTTGATAAACCAATTGTGAATGGACACACTCTTTTTGCACAGTACAAGGCATATTTAGTGTTGTTCTTTATGATCATGTGCTACCGCTTAAATGCGATGATTACCCTTCATCTTCTATGGCCCCCTTTCATTTTAAATTTCAATAATCTGGCCTGGTCTAGATTAATGTTCCAGGTTTCCCCTTCTGACCATTTGCATGTGATGAGCATGTTAGTTTGTGTTAGCATGTTCTCCCTGTGTTACGTGGAAGTGGCAGGTTGTACCGGCGTGAACTGTCTGTCGTTTGTTAATGACCCCGTGTTATAGGGTTAGTTATTGTTAGTGTTTAATCACTCATCAATTTATAGTGAACTTTGCATATTGCCCTGGCGTTACTGTGGGGTTAGCTTGTTGAGCCTGTTCAAGATAGAGTTAGCACATCGTCCTTGTGTTCGATTTAATTTAGCACGTTGACCCTGTGTTATGTGGGAGTTAGCATTTTGAGCGTGATAATGTGAATTTAGCATTAGCGTCAGTTGCCTCCAGCCTCTCATGTTCCCTCTGATCTGAAGAGAAGTGCATACATTGCCAGTTATTATGGATATGTCTGGTGTGCGTGTGTGCATGTGGTCCTTGATTCACGGTGTCTAACACACCATGAAATGAAAATGAATTCTCAACGTTATTTCACATCCACATCTAATCTCAGAGATGGTTACATTTTTATAACATTTGCACATTGACTGTTTTCCATGTTCATTTAAGATATTCATGCTCAACCAATGAGTTACTCCCTTGAATTTTCAAAGGTAAAATAACACTCAAGTTGATCAGAATATTGTTTAATATAGTTCATCCTATTAGGGCTATATATGTTACATTATATTTTTTATATATAATTGTGATAAGCTTGGAACAAACTGTTATAAACCGTGTACCCCGAACTTCACCATCAATAATCAGTTTTGCCGATAAAACATTCAATTCTCACTCTTTGCTATAGAGTCGTTGGGTTCTTTCTGCGACTCACTTTCAGCCAATTAAAACCACCCTTCAGATAAGACGCAGATTTCTTAAATCTTCACTTTAAAGCCAACAGTACAAAGGAAATAGAACACAATCTCTGACAAATAATTGCATTGGTATTTGAACAAAAGGCAGCAGATGAAACGCGCAGATTAGATAAGACACCAGTGAACTGATAAAAACACCATTTGCAGAAATTAGTTAGCTCATTAATGCTAAACCCAGTGCATAGGGCTACTGATATACAATGCATATTGATTCAGCTGCCACTTACAAATCCGCGTGCATTCACTCTAAATCTGGAAGCGTGTGCCTCTGTGACGTGTATGTGTTTTATCCGCTTTGGACAAAAGTATGCGGCTGAATGGCTAAATGTATGAAGTTGTATGAAAACAAAAAGTTAAACTCAAGAAACAGGGTTTAGCCGCGGGGGTTATTCACTCACCCAGCGTTTACAACCAAGATGGCCGCTGAGTGTGAACAAGTGGATACGTGGATGTGAAAGGTTGATTTTAGCAGTGTGTTTTCAACAGGGAGTTGGAGCCCCTGGGGTGTCTCTAGCCCAGCCTGTCGTAACCTCATTGGAAGGAGTTTGTGAAAGGCTGTGGCGTCTCAAATCAGACGCTGTCATCTGCCTCATATCATCATCAGACACGCTGCAATGTTTTGAGCAGAAGAGAAGAGGAAGGAGCAGTATCTTCTGAAGAGGAAGAGAGAGAGTCTGACTGATTGATGGAATACCAACACACACTTTTTATCCATTACAACTGAAATAATTATTTAAAAGATGAATGCACAATATTCCATGGGACCTACAAAGTCTAGCTCCCGCAGGCATACGGACACACACACACATACAGACATACACACACACACACGCGCTCGCGCAAACACACACTCTCTCTGTCTCTGTCTCTCTCTGTCTCTGTCTCTGTCTCTCTGTCTCTCTCTCTCTCTCTCTCTCTCTCTCTCTCTCTCTCTCTCTCTCTCTCTCTCTCTCTCTCTCTCTCTCTCTCTCTCTCTCTCTCTCTCTCTCTCTCTCTCTCTCTCTCTCTCTCTCTCTCTCTCTCTCTCTCTCTCTCTCTCTCTCTCTCTAGAACACAGGACTAACTCCCTGTCTAACTTGGTAGCAAAGGTGTGACTATGGGAACAGCCACTCAGCCTCCTCTAATAACTGGGTTCTGAGAGAGAGAGTGAGAGAGAGAGAGAGAGAGAGAGAGAGAGAGAGAGAGAGAGAGAGAGAGAGGCAGAGAGAGGCAGAGAGAGGCAGAGAGAGGCAGAGAGATTACAGCGTTGTGCCCTGCCTCTCCTTTAAAGTCCCCAGGTTTGTGCTAATGACATGCAAATATATGCTAACGAGGTAGATGGCTACCCTCTACATTTATTGACAAGTATTTGCAGCGGAGAGGGAACCTGGAAGGTGTGTGTGTGTATGTGTGTGTGTGTGTGTGTGTGTGTGTGTGTGTGTGCGTGTGTGCGTGTTGCGTGTTGTGTATGTCTGTCTATCTGTCTGTTTGTGTGTGTCAGTGAGTGTGCATGTGTCTGTGCGTGTTTGTTTGCCTGTCGAAATATTCCCCGTTCTTTTCCTTAGGAAGTTGGGGTGTTTTGAGGTGCATAGAGTAACACCCCCCCAAGGCTCTTCAGACAAACAAAACAAACAAGAGGTCTGTGTGAGTCATTGGATGCTGAGTCAAAATGCTTCATGCCTCCATTCACCACATCCATACAAAACAAAAATGTTTGGACCAAGGATTGGACCAATGTCATCCGGACCAAAGATTTCTCCTAATTCCAAGGTGCACGTGAGATCTGGATGGACTGTGAAACTGTATCTTTTAGCCTGTAGCAACAAACATCACGCCGTTAAAGTTCCACTGGGGAGGCACTGATGTGCTGAACGCGCCAGCCATGCGGAGAACATTACACATCTCATCATGAATGAGGCGTGCATTCATCATTCGCCTGTGTTTTTTTTTTGTTTTGTTCAATGTAAATGTTTTTTCAAGCAGCTCATATTTCACTCAGCTAATATTTGCATACCAAGATAAGGACCAGAATCAACAACGTGTTTCTCTATTTAGCTCCCTGGGAACCTGAAGAGCACTGCCTTTAGAAGACAACTTGTAATTCCCCGATTCCCGTCCTGATAATACAGTGATGACTTTGGCTTATGATGACTTTGTGTGTTTGCAGAGCGACCTCGCAAGGTTAATGATGCCGTCCCTCAAAAGGGACTGTTCCAGGTGAGGACCTTGTTAACTCTGTGTCTGTGTTCCACAAGGGGAACCACCAGCAGTGTGTACTGTCTTTAACACAGAAGAAGATACGCCTACTGTAAAACCTACAATTCTACGCTCTTTCGTTTATGGTGTCTTTTCAAAAGCCTGCATATCAAACGTCATTATTCGGGTTTCTATTCATTTGTTTCTAATTTCGCAATAATTAATTGAATTAATATTTCCATGTGACTATATAAACAAGAAGGCCATTTGATATAAGTTTGAGTGGAACCTGGTTGGTTTAAAAGTGACCCACTAGCTACATGTGGATGCCTGCTAGCCAGCAGCAATCTTAGCTTCATCTTGGCTCTAGATGCCATGTGGCTGGGGGAATGCGACCTTAGAACCAAAATGGCCGCTAGCTGAGAATTGCCCATTGGTAATGGCTGAATGTATATTAAGTGATTTTCTCAGGCCATGTTAAAATGAAAGATTTTCGATGAATTTACTTGAAACTGACAACTGCTTGCAAAAGAATCACAAGAAAACGTTCTGTTCACGCCGCCGCAACAGACAGCTTTGGAAACCTAGCGGCCATTGCAGCGGTTAGAGACCGCGGGTTCTTACGCTGATGTTATGCCAGGAGATGGAAGCTGGCGATACACCGGCTCATCACGAAACTAAACACAAACTCCAGGGACTGAAGCTCACTTGGAGAGAGACTCAATGGACAATAATGCTTCTTGATTTGTTGCACCTCAAGCACCCCTGACATTTTTTAACTCTGCAGAGAGTTGGCTAACTGAGCGTCCACAACAATATTAGGACTAAAGTGATGCCAAGCGTATAGATGACCTGTATCTATAACCGTAGAAGCACAGCCGTATAACAGTGATATCCAGTACTAAGCCTGACTTGTCTCAGACACACAAGCTTGACTTTACTCAATGGAAAGATAGCAGAGGGGGAGGAGGGGAAGGAATTGATCCAGGGTGTTGCACACATTCTTGACACATGCTTTTCGTCATTATGTGGAAAACAAGTTTCTGGTTTGTTTGATTTTGTGACGAAATTGATTTTGGATCAGCAAAGCTTAATGTTTCATAATCAACTTATTTATTTATTTTTTATTTTAGTTCATCTTTGGAAACAAGGTTGGAGGTTATTGCACACTCCATGAAAAGTATTAACCATTGATAAACCTTGGTAGAATAAACCAGAACATTAAGACCCAGAGGACATTCAATGGCACACAATACGCACTACCTTGTAAATCTATCACAAATGCATACCGATCAATAGAGAGAAGAAGAGAAATGAGGCAACCATACTTCACATTCTCCATTGGAATCAGTTGGAGTGTTTATGTGATACAAGGTGCACTGTTAGCGAGCCGTTCAGCAGACTGACTCAGGCCCTGCAAGTGGGAGAGTTGAGGCGGTGTGCTCAAACTAGGTCAATCAAAATGGAGGGAGGACAATAAAATGGACCATCCAGACGCCTCCTTAATGGAATCACAGGCCAAGCAGTTCCATTCAACTGGCCACAGAGAAGAGAAAGGCCCAGTGTAGTTAAAAGCTTCTTGGTGCACAATGTAAGCTCTTTTGCTGTGGTTCCACTCCATTTTGTCGCAGTATGGTGTGTCTTATCGTCTCCAACGGAGCCCCACTTTATGCGGACGCTTGCTTGTGTGACCATGTTTCTTTAGATAGGCTAACCGACAAAAATAACCCCCAGAAAACCTCCCGAGTTTGTTTATGATTTATTGTGTTTAACGATCATCGTAATGGCGGTTGTTTTACAAGCCGTATAGGGACAACGCGGACACGCTGGTGGATCACTGTTTTCTCCCCGCCTTTTTTCCTCAGCCCAAAAAGATTGCATTCTCTTGTTCCCAAACAGTTGACTGTTTAATGAGTTTAATGAGCAAGAACATAGTAATTACTAATGACAAGCTGTCAATCATTGTCACACAAGATGGATACAGAAATAAGAACAGTCTCTAAAGAACATCGATCGTTGCTGATCATTTATTCTCAGTTTGAACCGGTGAATTTGCATTAGGCTGGTGCACACACACATGATTCATCTTAAAATGTGTGGATGTGCGTTGTCCTCCGCGCGCTCTGGGCTTGCTCACTGCAGGGCTGTGCGTGTGAGTGTGTAGTCTCTGGTGCCAGATGTTGTCCTGTCACCGTAATTGCATGGGAATTAACGATAGCACTTATAGATTCATTCCATGGTGAAGCTATTAGCGGCAATTGTTTCCCTGCCGTCAGCGTACGTCGGCGCAAAAATAAAACACAACAACTCAAGGAGCCAAGTGTCACGGTGTTCTGGTTCTGTTACCGGGAGATGACATTGTTTCTGTTGGTTGCACATGTTACTTAAATATGGTTCCTTCTCCCATGGGGAGAGATTTTTTTCCTACATATGTTGTGTTCTCCTCTGTTGCAGAGAGATTTTCTATAGGTCATATCAGATATAATGATATAACTTTGGGCCGACTTTCTTTCCCACATTTTGTTAGCTGGTTTTGTTTACTTCAAGTAAGGCCCCTTTTGAACTCGTCACGCAAGCAAGCACACACGCACGCACATATCCACATTATTTGCATGAGGTATAATACACATTGATGGCAGTTAATAAAGTCTAGTTGAAAGACATTTTAGACATAAATCAGCTAATTATCACATTCAGTTAACAAAAGAAGAAGTGATTACGAGGGCATCAGTAGCTCAGGAGGTAGAGCGGGTATAACCGGAAGGTTGCTAGTTCAATCCCTGGCTCCTCCTAGCTGAATGACGGTGTCCCACAGCAAGCGTCTCACCCTGACTTCCCCTGACGAGCTGGCTGTTGCCCTGCGTGGTTGACTAACAGCGTCAGCCAAATCCCCTAAATGTAAAATAAAATATATCTATATATAATGACAATACTGACTCAATAATATATGCAGTAGACTGAATCATGACAGGTGTGTTATAACGACCAGGGGCAGAAACTTTAAAAAACATGTTTGACCGGTTGCTATGATACGACTGCTGGGTCGGAGTATGCAGGTGTGTGCACTCTTGATTTTGTTTACTTTGAATACCAAATGGGCCACCTGTCAACTGACAGAGGCAGGGGCACAACCCATCTCTTGATCTGACACCAAAGTAATTAACCTTTTTAGTGGCCCTCATTTTTATTTTTCATTTTATTTTCAATTTTCTACCTGTTTTCAAGGCTGTAATTACGCTCACTTTTGGTTTAACTCTCGGGAAAAGGTCGCCAAAATAGGTGATTTACCCCATCATGGCCTTTGACGATGGAATCATGCTGATGAGCCAAAGTCATTAACATACCGATGCAGCAGACCAATGTGCAAAACATTCGGATGCCTAGTTCCTTTTTCTTTAACATGTTTTTAGTTTATTTCAGCTGTGGTCCCAGAATGAATGTCAGTTTAACCGTAGGTCTGGGTCTTTTCGGTGCTTCTTCTAATCGTTCACTTGAGCTGGATTGACCTCCTTGTCTTTAAATGATTTCACTGAGGGTGCGTTGGTTTTATTCGTCGCAGTGACAGGGTTTCCGCAGCCAGGGTTGAGTGTACTTCATCGTCATGGTAACACGACTTAATGCCGTCCTTGCCGAGAAACAACATCAGGGAGTTTAATTAGTAGTCACAGAGGAAGTAGAAAAGGCTTCTGAATAATATCATGCAATGCTCTCTAAACCGCAATAGCAACAAATTTAAACTTTCATCTGGGGATAACGATAAAAGTAACTCCTGAATATTGAACTGTTGGAGGGAGAGCAAATAGACTGAGCTGAAAGACCATATTTCCTTGGACATTCAAGAACCTGAGCCTCCAACATCCTGCATCTGCAGGACCTAGGATGAACCAGGGATCGAAGCCAGGGATCATTACCAGAGACCATACCAGGGATCATTACCAGAGACCATACCAGGGATTATTACCAGGGATCGTATCAGGGATCGTACCAGGAATTATTACCAGGGATCGTACCAGGGATCGTCCCCCCCCCCCCCCCCCCCACCACCACCCGGCAAGAACACTCACAATAAGATCTGCGTGAAAAACGACACTGATTAATACACGCACTGATACCATGTGTAACGGACCAACTTTACATGTCAAAGGTCGGCAAGAAACAAAAAAAGGCCATTAGCTTGAGCCATTTTACCAAGAGTCTCCCTAGCGACATCGTAAACAAACACACACACGTGCACGGTCCACTCGTTCCGGACGGCTGATATCCCGCTAAGTGCATATTAAAAAGCCCTACCCTCGATTGGACTGGGCTCGACACAGGTGGAGGGAAGGGAGAGACAGAACTGCCCGTGTTACCGTTTGTTTGAAATCTTCGGTCACCGCGTGTGTACTGGAACTTTGAACTTCAGTTTGAACGGCCACATAAAATAGAACAGCTTGTCATACTTATGAAGGAGACTTAAAAACAAGTCCTGTTTTACGCTCTGCCCTCTCCGCTAGTGTCCTCTGAACGGCTGTGATCCTGGTCTTGGAATTGATGCAGTGGCACGGATGCGGTGGGTTTATTGGCGGCTCACGAGTTACTTTATCACTGGCCATTAGCCAGTGTCCAAAGTTACTGCAATGTTGCCTGACGATCAATACTGCTCAGAGCTCTGGGGACTGGCCGGCCAAGAGGCCAACCTAATCCTTTGCCATAAATCTGCATGGCTAGCAGAGTTAGCCACTAGCTTAGCGCCAGACACTTCCAACTGCCAGACTGGAACAGGAGATTTTTAGGATTTTAACCGATCCTCAATGCGGTATTAATTTGGTATCTTCTGTGATCGTTTGGTATCTTTAATTAAAAAAGACTAGCGTCAATCCAAGGTTAGCTGGCTGGGGGATTTCTAGATGAGATTGCAGGCCTATGAAGTGATTCACAGTCCAAATAGAATATGATGGGTTCCTTTTATTATTCATCCATAGCACCCAGTAGTGAGCTGTCTCTGCACATGCCCCCAACACAAGCACTCCACAACATCTTAAGTTATTTTCCACTTCTGGTTACAATAAAGCTCCTACAGATACCTCTTCATAAAGGGTCATTAGTGAAGGCTGTTTCTTTCTCTTTCATTTCTGAAACCAATTCCAGGAATGGACTAATTCTTGTTTCTTATACAGAACCAAAATCTGTCACAAACACACACTAACGCGCACACACACACACACACACACACACACACACACACACACACACACACACACACACACACACACACACACACACACACACACACACACACACACACACACACACACACACACACACACACACACACACACACACACACAGATCCTTCTCTTGGCGTGTTTAGCTGAATACTTTTAATTGGTAGGACACAAATGCCAGCCCAGTCCTATTATAGACATGGCTGCTTGTGTGCTGAATTGATCAGCAACAGCGACAGCAGTTTTCCTCAGTTTAACCAAACATATCATAGACTCTTGTAGTAATCAGGAGCAGTGAGGAAAGGCAGAGAGAGAGCAGAGAGAGAGAGAGAGAGAGAGGAGAGAGAGAGAGAGAGAGAGAGAGAGAGAGAGAGAGAGAGAGAGAGAGAGAGAGAGAGAGACATGATTATCTTTTGTGCCGTGAGGAAGTATAAAGCAAGATTGAGAGAGAGCTTCCTGGTTAGTGTGAAGAGCAACTCAGAAATCCATGCCATGAAAGTCAAAATTAAGAAAGAGGGGGGTGAGGGGGATAGAGCAGAGCAGAAGCCAATCACGACACATTAATTCTCCACTAAGGTATTCATTGGCTGCCAGTAACCATGGTAGCCTGGTGTGAATCCATTGACCAATGTTAGACGGGACAGTGGCACTTACACAATGCTATACTTACATGCACTCTGTAAGGGGATGACTACTGGACTGGACTTAAATCTCCTCCCAAATAAATCGGAAATAAAATAAATACCTGAAAGCATGATGGCTTGCGTCATCGATTAATCCGAATTGTTTGTTTCTGAGAGAATGAAGTGCCTTTTTGCAAGGCACTTCATTGACTGGTGCACAACCGGTCTTCAGCCAGACAACAGGTGTGCATGTGATTGTCTGTGATTGGCCATTAAATGGCCACTAAGAAGAAGCAACATTGATCTTAGTGGGGTTGACTTGCTGGATAGTGCGCCATTAAAAAGCCAGTATCACAGGAGTTGATTGTCTCTTATTAGGCATTAAAGTTATTATTTAAAGTGTAGTTGGAGTATCACCTTCTTATTTCTTACTGTCAAAGTTGATCCTGCCCCCAATGCGTAAATATGGGTGAGGATGACAGTCCCCAAAAAGTAGGACAAAATGGAAAAATCACAGCCAACAGTACCCAGTGAAATGCTTAACTAAAGTAAATACATGCATCAGTGTTATTGAAATAATAATAATATTTGCATGAAAAAACAACAGTCATAAAAAAAGATGACCCAGAATACAGCAATACACTACAAGTCAATGACAATCATATTAGACAAAAACACATCAGTGCGCACACTACCCTGACTGTCTCCCTTTAATCTAGGCCAGTGTGTTTGTGACAGCCTTTCAACACATACTATTAATACAATACGATACGACCAGTAGTATCACGCCACTGGAGAAGTACCCAACTCACTTTGACCAAAGGGTAAGCCTTGACTTTCCTCTCATGAAACCAAGGAAAGTGTTTGTAGTACGGTCCATGGTTTTGCTCACCGTTCGTGTACTTCTTGTCTCAACGACACCAAGTCAACTTTGACCTTAGACTTTGACCTTAGATTCTGTTAGGCTGTCAGCGCGTGATTTTTGTCTCAACACTCTTATTAAGTTAGCCTGCTCTTGTTGGAACCCATTGCTCTTTTTTCTGGTCCCCGTTTCATCCCCTGTTCAATGTGTCCTTGTGTTTTCATTGTCCTGTCTATTTTGCTTCTTTTTTTTGTGTCTTGGATAATGTTTTATCCAATCAAACTTAATGTATACTACCATGTAGTAATCAAAAGGGCTTGACTATTGATACAACACAACAAGAAAAATAAAGAACAAATTCAAGGAAACATCAGTATCCCAGATATTAGAGAAAACAACCCAAACATAGAAAGAACTGCTCACAGGGAAAAACACAACAAGGACAATATATGCGTGCACTTTACTATAAATTCAACTTGTGTCCACTAAGGCCCCTTATATCATTCCTATGAGGGGTTACTATATATTTGTTCAAGTCTTTGTGTTACATTATTGCTCCAAATGATTAATCTGTATGATACGTTGGCCATCATGTCTTTCCCTTAATTCCTATCATGATAGGCTACTGAATAGCTGTTAGCCCCAGCTTTAAGCAACACCTCTGACAGTTCATATACTTAAATAGCTCTATCTTCACACAGCTGAATGGACATTTCCAATTATTTGAACGACTCCAATGTGCATTTATAGGAAATAAAATGCTGAGTTATCTCATGAGCTAAAGTTAGCTCACTTTCATGAATCCTTATGAATACATTAAAAAAAGTATATTTTAGTGTTCATTCGTAAGTAGGCCAGGGAGGCAGGCCAGAGCTGTGTGTTCCGTTGACGAAACTCCAACACTGCGAGTCGGGAGAGTTTTTGTAGCGAGGCGCCTCTTGTACTCTTTATTCCTGCATACCTTTAACTCAGAATCTTTCAAAACATGGGATGGAACTACTGAAAAAAGGTTGTGTATGTGTTCCCTGGCAGTGCTAACAAAATCAGCTAAAATAGTTATGCCAATATCTCCATTTAGTGGTAAAATGGCATGGCACTTACAACAATTTTTGTTCACAGAATTTTTTTAAGGGCCACTGCATGTATCCAGCAGTGCCCCTAGTGGCTCTCGCCCCTCCATTTGAGAACCCTTCCAATCAGAGCACATATCTCCTTGTACGACACGCTGGATAACACAGCCTCCCCCGGCGTGGCTGTAAGCGGCGAGCCAGCCCCGACGCCCCCTGCTGTGAATGAAACATTAGATCGGAGTACAAGTTATTTGGATCGAAAGATCACATCGTCGCTGTTTAAAGGTTGCTGAACAAACACTTTTATTTATTCATCATCCCGACGCTGGGTCTGTGTGCAGTCTGAAATAAAAACGTGTGTTTTTATGTGGCCTTTCAAACTGAAGTTCAGAGTTCCAGTACACGCGCTGACCGAAGAGTCCAAACAAACGGTAACACGGACCGTTCTGTGTGTGTGTGTGTGTGTGTGTGTGTGCGTGTGTGCGTGTGCGTGTGCGTGTGCGTGTATGTGTATGTGTATGTGTATGTGTGTGTGTGTGTGTGTGTGTGTGTGTGTGTGTGTGTGTGTGTGTGTGTGTGTGTGTGTGTGTGTGTGTGTGTGTGTGTGTGCGTGTGTATCAACAAGCACAGGGAACACTTGTGTTCAGGGCTTAGAGGGAAAGTTGCCAGAACATTCAGATAAACTGCCAACAGAGCTAAGGGGAAGCTTAATATTCACAGCCACCATTACCATCCTCTCACTCTGTGGCTCCTTCACTGGCCATCTCTCTATTTCATTGTCCGTGTCTCTCTCTCACTCTGTCTGTCTCACCACTACCATCCCCCCTCTCTCCCCCCCCCCCCTCCTTTCCCTTCATTCACTTTCTCTTCATCTCACGCTATCAAGCCTGTCTCTCTGTTCTGTGTTTCCCTCTCTCCATGTCGCTCTAAGATGACAGCTTCTCGCATTTTCCACCGGTACACAACTCTTCTTTGCATTTGCATTATAAAGGGGGATGGCTCCACAGAGACACAAATTATGCATTTTGCTCCAGCCTAGGGAATTAGTTTTATGTGTTTTTTTTCCTGACGAATTTGCACAAAGCCAGGCAGCCTTGTGATTTCGGATCTTCACCCCCAAAAAATATTATTTCAGACACAAATGAATGAAACACGCCCGGACCGAGTCCATACCACAGAGCTGGTTCAGCGACTCATCTTTAAACATTCATGTGTTCCAGAAACTCTCTCCCTCAAGACAAGAACGGAGGTGTCAATTATTCAGAGGTAGAATCTCTTTGACAGAAGCAGGCGGCCAAGCCAGGGAAAGCCATTAGCCATGACGGCCACAAGTACGGCTACCAACACTATGAACATGAGCCTTATTCACATGAGTTCATCTTACAAACTTAATTTTGTTAACTAATAAAAAAATGTGATTGCGATATTCTAATGCTTTGTGCAAAAACGGTGGTGAATAGGCTCTGCCTTTGAAGGACCCAGGCTAAACAAGATAGAAAGTCGCTGGCTGAATATTTCAAATGTCGCTCTGCATGTCAAGAGGCCTGTATAAAAAAGTAATTGGCTCATTTTAGTTTACTGATAAATCTGTTTAAATAATACTGGACTGTTAAAGTGGCATCCTCTTAAGTTTTTCAAGTGAATAAATGTCAGTTCAGTCCCTATCTATTGCTGAATGAGTTCCTATCTATTGCTGAATGCTGAATGATTGAGTCTGTGGGCCACTGACAAACCCTTGCAATCGCATTATTATGAATGTAATGAACTGTGTGTCGGTGTTGACACGGTTTGTATCGCTGACGAAATGCATCTTATCGCCAAGGTGATGCCCAAGTGGAAGATATGGTTGTCTGAGTGCTTTAAAGTCAGGACTGTTAGCCTGAACCAGATACAGCGACCGACAAAGTATTTGAGGGGTAGACATTGTTGCTATCAATTAAGCTAGCAATTAGCCACTCAGATATTAAATATATTGTACAAAATGCATTTGGGTGTTAAATTGGAACTGTCACAGAGTGCTCTCACAGTACGTCGATTAGCCTCCAGTATGTTGCAACACCAACGGAATTAACCCATATTGTATGAGCAGTTTTTTAGCAGCGTTATTTGCGGCTGGCTAATCCACAATAAAAAGCTGATTGTAGTTGCTGAATTGTGTGCCTGCCAACCGGTTTGGCAGAGCACAGCTAGCCTACTTTGTTCTGAAACGTTGTATACCCCTGTGAATAGCAAAAGAGGGTATTTAGGGTTATCTGAATGGCGCCGCACACATATAAGAGCGCTTAGCTTGTGTTAGCGTCGAGCTAAGTAAGCAACAGCGCTAATCTCCTCTGTGTTTAAATTAATCTTGTCCCGCCTTTTCCAGTGGGGGTCCCGACTCCCCACTTACCATCCAAAAATAGAATCAACTGTTCCCAGGAAACCCATTCTCTTACATGAAGCCCTTGTATTTAGCTGTTCATCTAAATCTACGCCCTTATAGTGGTCACGTGCGAACCAATGGGTGGACGTTTTTGCCCACCTATGGTTGATACATTGCATTGGTCCACCCATGTACACTTTCCATACAGCGCCTACCTATGGAATCGTGCTCGAAGGCATTCTTTTGTCAAATAGCTTTACCTAGATCCACCTGAATTATCCCACCCCTCCACACCATGATTGAATATGTCGCCAGAAGAAGATGACCACAAATCTGAGCGCCCCCCCCCCCCCCTCCAGAAAGGAGGTCTGCATTGTGTGTTTTATGTCTGCCGGGGAATTGCGAGCACATGCTTGTCTGATATAACTCCAGTGTTGAGTGTGTGTGTGTGTGTGTGTGTGTGTGTGTGTGTGTGTGTGTGTGTGTGTGTGTGTGTGTGTGTGTGTGTGTGTGTGGTGTGTGTGTGTGTGTGTGTGTGTGCGCGTGCGTGCGTGTGTGTGTGTGTGTCTGTGTATGTGTGGGTGTGTGGGTGTGGTGGGTGTGTGTGTGTGTGTGTGTGTGTGTGTGTGTGTGTGTGTGTGGTGTGTGTGTGTGTGTGTGTGTGTGTGTGTGTGTGTGTGTGTGTGTGTGTGTGTGTGTGTGTGTGTGTGTGTGTGTGTGTGTGTGTGTGTGTGTGTGTGTGTGGGTGGGTGTTGAAAATTGTATCTGGGAGCAGACAATAGCAAACGTATTACATGCATTGGTGGCAGAAGAAATATATTCTTTATCTCTGGTGGTCGACTATGTGTGCCTATATAGGATTCAAAATGGCCACCGCAGGCTGATTCTGTCTGGCCGAAAGACCCAGAGGGATTTAAATATGAACAATACAATCACTGTAGCTCTTGCCTTCTGTCACAAATCTGCCTCTGTTAATGATAGACTGCGGTGTCACGCCTCTCTAGTTCCCCATTACTTTGTGTACTGTGTGTGCGTTGTGAGTGTGTGCCAGTGTGAGTGTGACTGTGACTGTGTGTGTTTGTGTGTGTGTGTGCGTGCGTGCGTGTGTGGGTGTGTGCAGTGATGATAAGCACAGAGCGATAATATTGTCTCAGGTAATTGAGCTTCTTCTCAGACATAGCATGACTTGCAAAGGCATTTTTATTTTTTGCCAAGCAAAATTCTTCCCTAATTGTCAATAAAGTGGAATAGGTTGAATAGGTTATAGCATTCATAGTTTGGAATTAAATGTGCAATGTGTAGCGTGTAAGAATAATGAAGTTAAACCAACACTTGAAAGTCTAGGTTCAGGGCACTTTGCTGCCTTGATCAGACATCTCAAAGAAAAGGGCAACGCATGCGTGAGGTTAATGCTTCTTAACACAAGTGTGAAACATCAAACATTTATGGTGAACGAGTTTGTGGTTTCTAGATGTCGGTGGGCCAGGGTTTCATTCCACCGTTGGCTGATTTGAGTGTACCTCTGTGGATCTGCGAAATGGGATGGTGTTTGATGGCTTTGTTATGGAATACAAATATATGCCATACTCAGATACCCCTTGTGTTATTCATGAGAAGGAGGGGGATAATATGTAGGCTAGGGCGGTGGTTCACAACCCTTTTGGGGCTTAGTCCCAACACCACCATCACAGTTGTCCAAAAACTTTTCAAAATTGTGCAGGAATTTGCATTACTTGGAATATTCATTCAATAATGCAGCAAATCCTAAATAGTCGTATTATATTGTAAATCGGAACTACTTTATCACTCGGTCAATAACTTGCTTCACTAACTAAAGAACAACATTCACTGTAAGTCCCTTTCAGTGAAAGTGTCTTCTATATGATTGAAGCAAATTCTGTACTATAATGTGCTCTGTAAGTGTATTTTCTCTGCTGCATCTCCTCATTGTCCTCTTAACTCTTAAAAGTGAAGATATGGTACCAAGTTGATGTTTTTGGTTTTAAGTCCTGAATGAGCATTGAAGTGTAAGGTCGATAAACGTTGTTTTCCTTTGTTACAAATACATCCATCGATCCCTCCTGTATCAGCCAACGCAAGCAGTGATACCTTTGGGTAGGTGTGTCGTTTTCAATTCTCTCTCTCTCTCTCTCTCTCTCTCTCTCTCTCTCTCTCTCTCTCTCTCTCTCTCTCTCTCTCTCTCTCTCTCTCTCTCTCTCTCTCTCTCTCTCTCTCTTTCTCAAACATGAACTCACAAGGTCAACATGACAAGTCAAAGATATAGTCTTAAGATAGGATAAACATTGTGAATATTTCCGTTTGTTCCCTAATTAGCGTTGCCCAAAGTTGCTGGTTTAACATTCACACATTAGCTCGCCTGTATGTTTGTTGTGTTTGTTTACGGCTGAGTGTTCTTCATGACGTTGAAATTGGCCTCTTGCTGTATGACCTGCGTCAGTGTGTAGGTGTAGAGGAGTGGTTTCACACCAATTATCCCAGCCACCCGGTCTACTTTGGGGTCAGGGAGGTTGGAATGCTTTCTTTGACACTTTTTTGCAACTGTGCGTTAGCGTTGAAAGCTTATTATACCATGGTCTGGGGGAATACTCGATTCTGATTGGTTGCAGGGTGTGCATTAACCCCATATACAGACACCTACTGAGTAGTTCTAGTCAAATCGTCAGCCTTCAAAATGAGAGCTGGTAAATTGTGAAAAATGAATTAAACTGTAATCAGACAAAGCGGTTATATGCTATAGGCCCTGGAGTATCTGTGGTATAGAGGCGCAGTCGATTTTTTAATTATAAATATGTACAATGCACAACGTTAGCTCTCTGGCTTATAGCTGAGCGGAATAGAATGCCTCCCGTTGCCAAGTCGAGGCTAAGGTCTGTCCTATTTACTGGAGCAGTGAACAACGTTTCCATTGCATAAGAACCTTACGAGAGGGTAATGATTGTTCCAGGTATTAGTCAAACCCTCAGACGTTACCAGGGAAACTAAGTTATGGCTTGTGTAAAACTTTATATTTGGATTGTAAACCGCATATAAATGAATGGTCTTAGTTTATTTTCTTTGGCAGGTGACCATGGTATAAGCGGGATAATGCCCTTTGAGGTGTCCATTATCAGGAATTAATGGACTTTGCGGAGGCAACCATCCTCCGCTGTGCGTCGGACATTTCTAAGGCCTCCGCGTGGTCCATCAATTCCTGATAATGGACACCTCGTCGGGCATTATCCTGTACATAATCCCCCTGTTTGGTCTCAACTAGGTTCTTTCCTTAATGACTGAAGGGAAATTTTAGATGTGTGGCCCCGTAATTGGGTTAATTGGGGGTTTTGTTGTGCAAAAGGACATTTAAATGGATCAATGAGGTGAAAGGGTAAATGAAGGAGAAAGGAGAAGGATGGCTTGTTGGTCAACAGCAGCACAATATAACTGCATCATGTGATATATGTAAGAGCTACTCCCCCAAGGTAAATGATGTTCTGAAGATGAACACATCTTTATCCTCAGAAAATCAATTTCTAACCTGAAAAACGTTGAATGTATCAGAATCAGAATCATCTTTATTCGCTAAGTATGTAGCACATACAAAGAATTCGACTCCGGCTTTTCTTGGCTCGCAGTGTACACATAACATAACATAACTTGGACAAACCTAAACATAACAATAACATAACAACACAGAACAATTATTTAAGATAACAAAATAAGATAGTATTAAATAGAATAAAATAAGTGAAAATACAAATAGGATCAGATAAGTAAGTATGTAAAGTAAAGTGACAAGCATGTATTTGAATCTAAATATTTTTTTCTTAAAAGGGACTGGCGTGAATGGGAACTGTTTGATCTTTTACACACAAAGTCCCAGTAGCGTTCCCTTTTTCTACTTACACTTCCTGTTGTAGCGAAGGCCAACCGATGCCTGCTCAAACATAGCATACGTATTACCTACCCTTTGTGAGCTCACTCAGAGCATGGCGATTTTCTCGACAGGTCAGGGTAAACGGAGGAGGGGGATTATTGTGGAACGAGGAGAGTTTTATTCATCACTGTTGTTTGCTATGTTTACTCATAATTTCAGCCATCTCTAGAGGAGCGTTCGGCGTGCCTTGCTCGAAATTAACGATTTAGATTAAGTCTTTAACTCTGCAATCGCCCTGAAGCACAAAGCGCATATGCCGTCCAAACGGACATGTCCTTAACGCTATTACAAAGAGAGAATCCACTTCACAGTAGCGGTTATAGTGAGTCTTCAGTTAAATGTATTTATGCATAATGTATTTATGTTCATGCAGGCTCACTGTACATTATTCTTAGACTTTCCCATTTGAAGTACATCAACAAATTCACAACTCAATTGAGTGGGAATCATTAAAGTCACTGGGTTCTAAGTGTATTTTTTTTGCGAATACATTTCTCCCCCTCCACCATCTCCTTCCCTTTATACCAAACATTTAGCAAACGCATCCTTCCTCTTTTAAACAGCACTCAACACGAGAGCACACACACTTAAGTGCAAGCTCTTGTTTATTTCTCCTCCGTGTATTAGGCTAGAGTGTGCCAGTACAAAAGCCATGTTATGGAGGAAAAGCTACAAGTAAAACAACAAGAGACACAGGGAATCAAAGTGTTTACGGCCGCACAGCGCATTTTAAAAGCACCCAGCAGGTTGCCTTTGAATCCACCAAATTGTTGTCCAAAATGAGGTTGTTTCTTTTCCCCTCCTCCGCCCTCCTCGTCTCTCTGCGGGATCGTCCGCCTTCCATGAATGCGAGCCAGCGAAGGAACGGGGAATGTGATACTATTGAACATGGGCGGGGGTGGGTCATGTGACCGCGGTAGGGGGCTCCTGATTGGCTGCCACCTCGCCAGGCGTTAATGAGCAGGGGCCTCTCTGCGGGAGGGGGTACCTTGGCAGGCAGCAGGTGGGTCATTATCACACTGAAAGGAGAGGTTGAGATCAGTCACCTAGCTTATTATCGGTTAAAATGTTGTTCACTGGGTTTAGCGGTCAACCCGGTTAACTCGTTGGCTGAAGTAACCTGGTTGACGGTTACCTACTTATCAAATTTAACTGTGTTTAGCGTGTTACCCGGGTTAACTGAGGGTTAAGGGAGGTGAACTGGTTAACTAAGGTTAGCTGGTTGAATGAGTTAACCTGTTAGGTAACCTGATAACCTGGTTAACTTTGATTACCTGGTTAACTGGGGTCACCTGATTAATTGGTTACCTGGTTTTCTGAAGTTAGTTAATAAGCTTTGAGCAACTTGGTTACCTGGTTAACGGGTTACCTAGAAAACTGAGTTTACCTGGTTAACTTTTGGTGACTTGGTTAACCGGTTACCTGGTCACTGCTAACTGAGGTTACCTGATTAACTGGTGGTTCATTTAGATGAACTGGGGTTATTTAGTGTTCATCCAACATTCAATACATTTTAAGTTCTATAGTCCAATCTGATCATGGCGGGAGACGTTGTTGTTTGTGTTTAAATAATAGCATTTGTTTTGTCGGAAGACAATTTGAATTATCTTCTTCTTACACAAGCAAAGACTTTTGAGAGGAAAATTGCTTTTTCCTCTCATGAATCCGAACATCATATTACATTGGCAGCAATAATGAATGTTTGTGCTGCTCCATTCTGGTGCAGCTGTTATTACTGTATTGAGGAAAAAGGCTGAATGTAAGATCTCTAGTTCCTCTACAAAAAAATTCCAACCCTTCCATATATAATTCATAACCCACGTATTTCTTTCATACTCTTTTTTTTTCTTCTGCTCGGCTCTCGGTTGAAGCAGTTCCCAGATAATGTTTCACCTTCATTCTACGAACTTCTTGAGAAATGTTTGTGGGTTTAGAATTTCCTGAAGGCTAACTTTTCAGCACAGCAAGATCCCCTTTTGAATAAGAAATAAAAACACTAATCCACTTGGCACAGGAAGTCGAGGAAGGCTGTTCTGGGATTTACCGTTCTGCAACGTTTTGACCAGTGGCCGACAACAGGCGTGATGTTGAATCTACCGCAGGTTTTATAACGCACCTCCTCGCCGAGAGATACGACTGTTTACGCAGCGCTCGGAGATTAAAATCCTGCGCCAATGGTTTTTATTGTTTTATTTGCCAAAATAAATGATTTGTATGATTGCATGCGTGTTCGGGGCGCACGCACACACGCACGCACGCACGCACGCACGCACGCACGCACGCACGCACGCACGCACGCACGCACGCACGCACGCACGCACGCACGCACGCACGCACGCACACACACACACACACACACACACACACACACACACACACACACACACACACACACACACACTCACAGCTGATGTATGAGGCCCGAGGCTTTGGCATGACAAAGGTAATCAGCCACACGTAGCAATCTAATTAATAGCTACAACTGCGACTCCCTGTGACGGAGGACTAACCCGGGCTGTCAACTGACGGTTGGGGGACAGGGGGACATACACGCTCCTGGCCTGAGGACACTGGCTCAAATTAAGTCACCGTATTCTCACTGCTGTCATGGCTTTAAAGCTGGCTATGTATAGTTGAAATGAAATCATTGGCTCCATGACTCTTGCTTTTTTTCTTCTTTCTTTTAATTTTGTCAGGAGAAATTGGGATGATTATACCTTTGGAACACGATATATCAGCTAGAGACAACAAATTATCTGCGGTATTGAATTATGGGGTGGTTTGTAGGTGTAAGGGGATGATGATGATGATGATGATGATGATAGCAAATGGCAGTATGGTAGCCATAGCATCTGGAATATGAAAATAGAAACATGTGGACAGTATATAAAAGTTATAAGATATAGTTAGCATTACGAACTATAACTCAGTGCTGAGTTTTATTAGTGTTTTGGCTAGCCTCAAGCCATACCCCCTCACCACAACCTAAGTTTATAAGCATACAAGATTCAATTAGATTAATCTTTATTGTCATTTATTGTCAAGTACAAGTACTAGACAACTGAATGCAGCTTAGCATCAACCGGAAGTGTAACACGGTGCAGAAATAACATGAGGTGTGTCGTAAAATATATAAGCCGAACCTTGCAACTACAAGCCAAACATAAAAACGTACAAGCCAAACCTTGCAGCCACAAGCCAATCTTAAAAAACCTACAAGCCGAATTTACAGGAAACATTCCAAAACTGTAAACTTTAATCCGAACAGCAGTTTTCGTCTGGGACCTCCCCTGTGTTGCTGACAGAACCATCAGTTCATCTTAGTGGCTTACTGATGTCCAGAATGTTCTCTCCAATCAGCCTGATATGGTCAACATGGGAAAACTAATCAGCAGCCATCGCCGGGGACCACAGGGCTTGAGTGACAGTGACGTGCCACGGCATGTTGCATGTTGTTTCTCCTTCACCCTCCCTCCGTCCTGACCGGTTCCTCCAGCCCTCCGCTCTCACCCCCCCCCCCCCCCCCCCCCCCCCCCCCTTCACATCCGCCCCCCTCCGGTTTCTAAGACGTCGTGCAAGACGGACAGCTGTGATCCGCTCTCGATTTATCCGCAGGCTGAGAAAGAAGTCTTTCGGCCGCCGTCAGGCATGACACCCTTTCTCTCTCTCTTCACCTCGCTCTAAATAGCTATGGCTCTAGCTCTCTCACTTCCCCTCTGTCTGAGTAGCTATTGCTCTCTCTCTTCCCCTTTCTGTCCTCTTTCTCTTTCTCTCGCTCTTAATTTCTCCTGGTTGAAGCGTATGGGTTGGCACAACCCCCTCCCCCCTCCCCATGCTGAGTCATTGATCGATGATTGATTGATTGATTGATTATTAGAGATCAAAACAAGCCACCGTATGGATTTTGTCCATGTCTATTACACCATCAGTTGTTGAGGTTTTGCCGGTTCTACATTGAGAACCAATTTAAAACTAGATTTGCTCCACAGCCACACCTAAAATCAAATATTTTAATATTGCTATGGATTCTTTAGAATGTATTCCGTCAAGTCAGTGTCCAACGGGGACGCTAGTGCAAAATTGTCTTGTCGGTAGGGTGTTTGACTATGTGAAAGAAAATCACTAAGTCGCTTTCGCTAGAGTAAAAGTGAGGTCCACATAAGCCTTGTTTCCACCAAGCGAGGCGGTTCGGTTGGGTGCGGCTCAGTTGGATGCGGCTCGGTCCGCTCATAATAATAAATGAGCGTGCTGAGCCGCTGATGAGCCGTACATGTTTTTCGGTTCTCCTCCTCTGAAAGGGGGCCGAAAAAGTCGAGCTACAACGCCGTCCGTTGATTCCGTCCTTAGACGCGACAGGGGGATCAAAACAAACAAACCTGTGAGGTACTTCTGGACAACAACAAATTTCTGGATAAACTAATTGAAAGCTTTGTTTATTGAAGAAAATATTGCGCAAAAGTTTGCCGTCCTTCATGGAAATTTCTACATTGTTTTTGTTGCTTTATGTTCATTGTGTCGCTTTCTTTTTTTCATTGAATTCACGACCAGGCTACACAGGGTGCTAACGTAGGTGCCGCGGCCATCGCCATCTGGCTTAAACCCGACCCTACCCTATAAGGATAGCGTCGGCAGGGGAAACGCCTGCCAGATTAAGCATAACCGAGCTGTTCCGCGCTCGAGCCACACTTTACCGAACCGCACCGCTCGCTGGAAAACGAAGCAATTAGAGCCAAGACCAACACTAACTTCCAATGACTTATTTTATTATGCATATATATTTTAGGTTTGATACTTTACCTATCATTAATAATTAAAAGGTCAGAGGAATTCCTTTTCCATTCCCTTTAAATTACCAGGTGGGATGATGGGACGACCGGAGAGACAAACAAACCCCAGGGGGAACTTGAGACCTTAATGAGACCTGAAATTGATTGGGTTTGGTTCATGTCCCAAACCTAACCACTATGGAGTTTACGCGCACATGATAGGTGACCAGGTGGCTGAATCACAAGTTATTGTTGTATTTATCCAGAGCAGGGTGGACATAGATCACAGCCCATGTATGGAAGTGAATCCATACGGTCCACTGCACGCGCCAATTTTTCGTCCAATCAGTGTCAAGACGCAAACTTGCTGCCATCCGTCATGTTTTTCCCCCCTCATTCATAAACGTAGAATGTATTCCCTAAGTCTTGGGTGGTGGGTGGGAGTGCTTGGCGCTGGGCGAACGGTGTATGTGCTCAGTGGATTGCAGCGTATGGATTTATCCAGAGTGCAGCGCTGTCGTCGGTGGGTGTGGAGGCAGGTCCTATTTATAGGCCTCCTGATATAACCAATGGAGATCTTAGCGTCGGTTGACACACGGCCTGATTCATGATATTAGACCCTGCGTCTCAACCGCAATGCGCACAATCTCAGGCCTGCATGCGCACGGCCGCGCGCGTGTGTGTGTGTGCGTGTGCGTGTGTGTGTGTATAAGTGTGTGCATACATAATTCTAAATGTGTAGACATAAAATAGCGACCTCCACGTGGTAAGAGGAACATGAGCGGCCAGTGCGTGGCAATTTAAGGCATATACAAAGATTATATGCAAATCTCTTGTCAGAAAACCCTAAGGTCACGTCAGGATGATGCTGAGATGCTCGTGCTAGTCTCTGCTCATGTGTCTTAGGGCAGGATAGTGTCCAGGGTGCATAACTCCTAGCCAAAAGATACTGCATGTATGTCTGCAGTCTACCTGTAAGTATTCTGAAAGATGTCTGAATGATGTAGGATATGGTTATGAATTCAATATATGTCGCTTTGGGTAAATGATATTCCTATATTTTTTTTATGCACATAAACCTCTGCAATTTCTTATTCAATGCGTGTCTATGTGTGTGTCTGTGCCTGTGTGTGTGTGTGTGTGTGTGTGTGTGTGTGTGTGTGTTGTGTGTGTGTGTTGTGTGTGTGTGTGTTGTGTGTGTGTGTGTGTGTGTGTGTGTGTGTGTTTGCGTATGTGTGCATTTGTTAAAGTGTGTGCATTTGTGTGTGTGTGTGTGTGTGTGTGTGTGTGTGTGTTGTGTGTGTGTGTGTGTGTGTGTGTGTGTGTGTGTGTGTGTGTGTGTGTGTGTGTGTGTGTGTGTGTGTGTGTGTGTGTGTGTGTGTGTGTGTGCGTGTGTGAGTCCATTAGTAGGGTCAGTGTTTTCAGCCTGGTCATGCTAAATGCATCTGACAGGATTAAGGCTGTTCATGCAGATTTCAGCGACATCCCATAATATCAGCCCCAAACACAGTGGCCTCTTTACACAAAGCACACGCACTAGCAGAGGCACCCACATGCTGTGAGGAGAACACACACTCAGCACAATCGCTATATACTATACTGTTCTATGCTAATGCATATTATGCTGTACTATTTATCATTGTATTACAGTATATCCTATACTATGCCCTGCTGTACTTTAGTATGGATTATATGCTTTACAATACTGTGCTAAGATATGCTAACACACCAAGAAAGGCACAACAACATCATCAGCCAAAGTGAAAGTTTGAATGAAACACAAAAAATAAACATAAACTTAAATACATACCCAAAAGTCAAAGTACTTCTTCGTCGTCATGACAACCTCTCATGAAAACCACTGCGAGAGAGTTTCTTATTTTCTTAACGTCTGCATCTACCGAGCTGAGAGTGCGGCGGCTGGATACAGTCAGGTCAGAGGTGGTTCCAGACAGACGTATGCATCGGAGCAACATTTTAAAAGTGATCCGAAGTTTACTGGCGGTATAAAGGTGTGACTGGCTCAATATGGCAGTGAGTATCGTACAGTAACAGAGCTTAGGCACTTCACAGGGCTGACCCGTTTCGCTCCTCTCTGATCCAATTTAGATAAAGGGCTGAATCTTTAGACGCGGCACCCTTCAGAAGACGCTGTGAACCCTGTAATATCTTCAGAGACAGGCATGTGTTATCAGCACATGGAACTGTTCTTTGATTCCTCCGGGGCGTTGGATAGCATGACCCTATGAACTGTGATATGATAGGTGTAGTTCTGGAGATCTGTGCTGCTGCCTCCACAGGTAACAGATAAACATCTCACTATCCATTGAGGCGTAAAAACACATTAAAGCACAACACACCCTGCAGCTCACTATACTCGTAGCCTTTTTCAGGAGAAGGAAGGAAATCTTTGCCTTACTTATCCACTTATTTGTTTACAAGGGTTTGCCGAATTAATTTACCTCAAAATGGAAGACTTTAGCTTCCTTTTAAAAAATACACATTTGTTTGATTGTGTCACCAAGTCGGTGGAGGCGGGCATCATTTACCAACCAATAGTACTAAGTCAAATCCCTAAAGATCCAATCACTTCACTCTGCTGAGCCTTTTGTCCCGCCCTCCTTTGCAGATAGGTTACAACATGGATGCAAGATAGAGCCTATATTCTCTATGAATTCCCAAAGGAAGCAATTATATTTAAACTCAAACCTTGATTATACGCTATGGAGATTGGCTTTTAATAGTAATGACTATATATAATATGATGCATTGGTAGATGCTTTTAAAGGCCTTCCATTGATGGCCTGTGTATCACTTGTCAAGGTCACTGTGCGCCTCTTCAGGGTCAAGACGTGCCCATTATCAGCCTGTATGTGTGGGTTAGAGTGAATTATGTTTATTATTACAATTACATTGATTATGCATAAGAATAGACACCATGAGGAACAGACAGCTCGACACGTAAAAAAAAAAAAAACATCTATAGAGAAATACAAATATAGTTTTAATCAATAATTTCTGTTCGTAAGAAAAAGCTTTAGAACACTTAGTCCAGAAGTTCGGTAGGAACATGCTTGGGTCAGGTGGATTTCCACTTAATCCTCACATCACATGATGTCACATAGACAGTATCTCCCTTCCTGGCTGTGCTGTAGTAAATAACCTGTTAGTTTAGGTCTGCACGCCTCCCCGGGGAACAGTGACCCCCCCTCTGTCATCCTTCTCTGGGTTTCTACCCTCTGGGGCTATGGGGAATCCTTCCTTGTCTTTTGGGGTGGGGGGGGCGGGGTCAGGGGATGTTGTGGTTTAATGTTGGCTTGTAAAGCCCTTTGAAATTGCAGTTGTAATAAAGGACTGTACACATAAACCTCTTGACCTTTACCCTGCAGTGAGTTGAAATCCCATTTAGGGGTATCTCTCTGTCTAGGAGGGGGGTGGAAGCATAGCATCCTTGCTCTCTGACCTCCACTTGTCCTTGAAGGGGGAAACCCAGCATCAGAGTGAGACTGTGTCGCGCTAATAATCGGATTGTTTTTCCTATGTTTGTGTTTCAACACATAATTAGCATTCAGTGCTGAGAGATAGACAAGAGCCAACAGTTCTTGAGTTCAGAGTTCAGTGCTTTTAACTCATGAAACATGGATTGTTTTGAACATGGATCGTTGGAGATCTTGAAGTAAAGCTGGAATTTGGTCAGATGCACTCTGGGAGGTCAGCATGTCTTTGACCAGGCTACATTTGAATACGCCCAGGGCTGTCTGAACGCAAAGATTGGTTTCAAAGCTCAAGACCATAAAACAGCAACACTGAAAACCCACGATGTGTTGACTTCTAACCAATCACGGTTCTCCAGCACTTCTCTCTTGGAAAGGTTTCCCTAACAACCGAACACAGAACAAAACAATCATAACCCATAATGAATGTTCTGGCGAGTGCAAAATCATGTTCAATATGCCTTGAGCATTATTAAACAAAATATATGACACAAAATATATTAAACACCTCTGTGTTGTGTTGAGGCTTTGGCATTTTCCTGATTGCTTTCTGTCATTATTAGTGGGTTAATAATCATTCAGAGGCCATCTCCACATGCAGGTTTATATCACTGTACAACGCAACAGGGAAATGCCTGGCATTTGTGCATTGCGTTGCATGAGGGGTCATTAATTAAAAATACATAAAGATTAATTTGTGCTTCTTTTCCTATCCAAACACTGAAGGACTTACTCTATTACCTTTATTAAAATAGAAACTATATCTAGAATCTGTTAAGCACAAAGGCCCACAGAGCAGGAATTCCGTTAACATTTAACCGAAACATTAAAATGTGTCTCTACTTCCGGTCACTTCACTCAGGAATTGTGCTAAGCCATGTGCTTTGGGCTTAAGCCACGATTAAAATGACTTGATGTATATCACGCAATGATATATCATTATAACGAGACTCACGGTTCTGTCGTACGCACAGCGGACTCCTACCCCTATTACGCAATGGAAACGGCCGTTAAACTGACATTATATCGTAAACTTCGAGCCTGAAAATCAGACATGCATAAAAACTGCGATGAAAAGCTGCAGGACTTCTACTCATTAGAGTTGAGAGTTCCCCTCCGTGCTGGGCATGGACAGCAACGTGCTTCTGGATGGAAAGAGTCGTGCTCACAAAGAATCGATTCCCCCACAGGGCTTTGCTTCATAACGAACACCGACTTTAGTTCACTCCAGCAATTTGGCAGCCGTTGCTTATCTCTCTGCTACGAATGTTTCCAGGCAACGCAGTCCTTCAGCCTAATGTACTCAGGGAAAAAAGTTAGCCGACATACTTTCGCTGCACGGCTAAGTCGGCTAGGCTACGTGTGCTGGGGCCACACACAGAAAAAAAGAAAAGACAAAAGGCAGAAGGAAGGAGGGGAAAGAGAGGGGGAGAGAGAGAGAGAGAGAGAGGAGAGAGAGAGAGAGAGAGAGAGAAGAGAGGGGAGAGAGAGAGAGGAGAGAGAGAGAGAGGGAAGGAGGATACAGAGAGACAGACCAAAGAGAGGGGGAGAGAGAGAGAGAGAGAGAGAGAGAGAGAGAGAGAGAAGAGAGAGAGAGAGAGAGAGAGAGAGAGAGAGAGAGAGAGAGAGAGAGAGAGAGAGAGAGAGAGGGAAGGAGGATACAGAGAGACAGACCAAAGGCAGGAGGGCAAAGAGAGGGGGAGAGAGAGTGAGGAAGATGAAAGAAGTAATCAGAGGGAGGAAAGGAGAGGGAGGGTGTGAGAAAGGAGTAAAGGAGATGTGAGAGGAATGGAGGGAGTAGATAGAGGGAGGGAGAGAGAGCGAGGGGAAAAGGAGAGAAATTATTCATCTCTGTGAAGAGGAAGAGCAAGGCATCTCTTGTTTCCACTGCACCCTCGTGTAGCTCCTATCCCTCCCCCTCCCTCCCTCCCTCTCTCCCTCCCTCCCTCCCTCCCTCCTCCTCTGTTATCTCCAGGCCTTTGAAACGGCACCTGTTACAAACCTCAGTCTCGTGGCTGGGAGGCGCCTCCTTGACGTTGCGGGCTCCCTCCTCCACATTTTAGCTCGCCTGATACCCCCGAGGCAAACACAACCCCGAACATCTTCATCCACCCAGAGCTTAATGTCTTCCCAGCAGCCGTGTTGATACGGCATGGCGAAGCGCAAACATTTTAGCGCCGCCATTGCAGGGCGGCCCCGGCTGCTAAAGAAATATTTGCTAGCTCGGAGGTTATTAAGATAGGGCTTGTGTTGCTTGTGTCGATCACTGTAACATGAGGGAGCACTCGTCAGAGGCGCGGTAGCTTCTTTAGCTTATTTAGTTTTCATATTCTTTATTCATGTAAGGGCTGGCATGCTAGAGTTCAAAGCATCTAAGGATACTTAACATGCTAGGGATCTTTGTATATTAGGATACTTGCCATGCTAGGGTACTTAATATATTAGGACACTTAGCATGCTAGGGAACTTTTTATATGCGGATACTTAGCTTGCGAAGGGCACTTAGCATGTAAGGAAACCTTTTAAGCATGTTGCAGTGTTTTACTTAAAACACCTAAAATATAACTGCTGTTATCCTAAAACTGTCAAACATTGTGTGGCGCTCAAATCACCACAGAAAACAAAATCTCTGTTGACAATGATGACGGTACCTTGAAAAGTAATATAATGTTTGATATTAATACAGAACGCAGTGACAACAGTACACAAGAGCCTCATTAGTCAAACCCCACTGGAGCGGACATGTAATGCATTTTTCCTCAAGCTTTTATCGGATTATTCTGAAAAATACCGGTCGGGGGTTGACCATATGGAAGCGGAAATATGGAAGCAGAATACTCACACATCAATCAAACTCGCTAGAGTTATAAATCCTCACTATTTTAGCGATCCCTGCGTTCGCAGCCGCTAAAGAAAGGCAGAAAAGGAAAAGCAGTCGAGGCACACTTTTATTTTGAAGCCTGTGGGGTTGTTGTTTTTTTCCTTCTTCTTCTTCCTGCTCCTGGGGAACGTTCTATAGGAGATTGCTGCCAACTGGCAGCCCACTCACCGACCCGAGCCCATCAATAACAATGAAGGAGGTGTCAAGCCCTGATTAGAGTTTGATATTAAGGCTGAGGAAGCGGTGCAGTGTGCGTGGGGGAAGGCTGTATAAATATGTATTTATGTGCGTGTGTGTGTGTTGGTCTGTGTGTGCTTGCGTGTGTGTGTGTAGGTGTGGTGTGTGTGTGTGTGTGAGCGTGTGTGTGTGTGTAAGCCCACATTGGAGGCTCCTCCTGCTTTACAGTGGTTGACAGGAGGTCAGACTGTCAGCCTGCGCAGCTGTCTCTAATCAACGGCAAACAAGCAAAGAATAGACATCGGAGCCATGGAAAACTAGATGATGTACACCTTCTGGCCTGTTAGGGATACATAAGTACATACATACGTATTTAGACCTTCTGCAGTCACACATAAACATTGACACAGAAAGGGGGAGTGACGTGCGAGAGAGTTAGGTGGAAATGGACAGGGGAGCGGGGGTAGAAGGAGAAATGGAAGGAGATGGATTGGTAATCGGAGAAATAGGCGGAGAGGGAGGGTGGGGAGAGAGACAGAGATAGAAGGAGAGAGTGGGGAGAAAGGGAAGAAAGAGAGACAGATATAGAAGGAGAGAGAGGTGGGAAGAGGGATTGATAGAGAGAGTGGGAGATTGAAGCAGAGCAGAAGAGTGAGAGCGACGGAGAAAGACGCAGATGAGAGAATAATCGGTGAAATGCTGTGGTTTGGTCTATAGCAGCACGTTGCCAAAGCAACAGCTACGACCAGGAATAAGAAGCCACAATAATTACCAACTGAATTATGGCCGATGATGAATTACATCGGCGGTTTAAGCGTGTCGCTCACATGAGGCCGAGCACCGGGCTAGTATCATGGCCGTTGCTATGGTCTCCATTAGCACCAGCGCCACCAGAAAGCTTGAATCCATGATTAACTTCTGGCCAGCTAAATTAATGACTTGTTGGAATATGCCATGCTTGCGTCTCGGCTTGAAGGATCATCGCACACAACCGATTGTCACCACAGTCAGAATCAGTTACACATTTAACCTCACATCTTCCTGAGATACAGAGGATAACCGATGATGTGACCTCACTTCCGAACGAGAGAAGGATGTGAACCTATGATGTGACCTCACTTCCTGCTGAGTGAAGGATGTGAACCTATGATGTTAACTCACTTCCTGCTGAGTGAAGAATGTGAACCTATGATGTGACCTCACTTCCTGCTGAGTGAAGGATGTGAACCTATGATGTAAACTCACTTCCTGCTGAGTGAAGGATGTGAACCTATGATGTGACCTCACTTCCTGCTGAGTGAAGGATGTGAACCTATGATGTGACCTCACTTCCTGCTGAGTGAAGGATGTGAACCTATGATGTGACCTCACTTCCTGCTGAGTGAAGGATGTGAACCTATGATGTTAACTCACTTCCTGCTGAGTGAAGGATGTGAACCTATGATGTGACCTCACTTCCTGCTGAGTGAAGGATGTGAACCTATGATGTGACCTCACTTCCTGCTGAGTGAAGGATGTGAACCTATGATGTGACCTCACTTCCTGCTGAGTGAAGGATGTGAACCTATGATGTTAACTCACTTCCTGCTGAGTGAAGGGTGTGAACCTATGATGTGACCTCACTTCCTGCTGAGTGAAGGATGTGAACCTATGATGTGACCTCACTTCCTGCTGAGTGAAGGATGTGAACCTATGATGTTAACTCACTCCCTGCTGAGTGAAGGATGTGAATCCATGAGTTCAACACACACTACCCCCTCTCCTTGCAGCAGGTGAACTCCAAGCTAAGCATTTTGAATTTCCTGTTCCCTTGGGCTTAACATTTGTCCATCAAGAAATGGACTTTATTATTTGACACACATGACAGATGTACACTAAACCCACAAACATGCTTAGAATATGATCAAATATATGTATGTGGCTGTGAGGCTCGGCAATAGAGCCATACAAACATCTCTATTGTACTGTGTGCTGTGCTGTATGTACAGAACAGAAGTGGTACTGAGTCGACGCCAGCAGATTATAATACATCTTGAACCACGTAACGTCATTGATGCCGAATGCAGGCAGTCAGAATCCTATTCACATCTAAACCAATGGGAGGTCTTTCTGTGCGGGGTACTGCCTTTTAAAATGTAAAATTTGTCATATTAGAATTCCTCAGGGGACAGGCTTTGTAGTCTGTGTTTCTTTAAGGAAATTGGTCCTCAAATTAATTTTTGGGGGGTGTTGTACAGGCAGGGAGAGCCTTGTTTTAATCTTCAAGGACAATACCTCCTGGAGGAATCCTTATTACGGTCACTTTTAATTCGCAACGTTAGACCATACAAATCAGTATGAGATGCCATCTACTTACTGTACTGAGCCAATCAGCCGCCATGTGTCTCGATTAACTGGACAGGTTTTATCCAGGTATTTTCTCGAGGAAGGGGTTGGACTGGAAAACTACGATGTGATTAAAGGATGGAAGCAGAGTGTAAATGATGTGATTGTTCTTTTGCATATTGAGGATAGGCTCTAATGCGATCCACTAACAGCTTGTTTTGAAGCACTGAAGTGCACACTAATGAACGATGATTCAAACAAACAGGCTGTGAATGTATACCCATCTTTATTCAAATGTTTATATAGTATTGTTAAAAATGATCATACATCACAGTACACAAATAAACACGATACATCAAGCGAATGTAAACACATTAAACCCAGAAAAAAACATTGATCAATCGTAAAAAATCGAAAGCGCCAATGTGTGTGCTGCTTTATTCAATCCTAATAACAGTTGACAGTTTTACCATTGTTGACCTATCGCACGGCATGTATAAAAATAAGGTATGGAGATTATTTCAGTACCTGCTGGCATGTGTTCATGTCTATATATCTTTATAGATCTAAATAAAATATGTATGAATAAATATATACATCTATATAAATACAGATATATAGATATAAAATTCTCTGCTCGGGCACAGCCATCTTGTAACCCCGTCGGGGCAAAGAGGCGACTAGCTGGTCACTTATTATTCCGACGGCACTCAGAACCGTGGCGGGGCCGTTGTGGAGACATGCAAAGCCAGAGCAGAGTGACCGCAGTGGTGGGCCCCCGCTGCCTAGGAGCCCTCGGGCAGAGCGTTTACTGATGCACATCGTTAGGACAGAGCTGCGGGCCGCGGGGGAGGATGGGGGACAGGGTGGGGGGCGGCGGGGGAGGATGGGGGGTGGGGGGGGTGGGTGGGGTGGGGGGGGGCTGTGGAGCGAACGCAGAGGCGGGAGAGTGCTGCCCTGTTCAGGAGGAGGACTGGCTTCATTGATGCACTCCTGTTCCTCGCCTCTTGTTTTCACTTATGTTCACGTTATCCTCCTCCTCTTCCTTCTCCTCCCCCTCCTTTGCTCGTCTTCCTCTTCGTCCCTCTCATTTTGCTTCATCTTGATTTCACTTTATTTCCTCCTCTCTATTTTCGCTCTCTCCTCCACAGTTTCCTCGTCCTGCTCTTCATTCTTCTCATTTTCCCTCATCTTGTTTTCACGTCTATTCTCGTCTCTTTTCTCTCTTGCTCCTCTTCCTCATCCTTATCCTCAGACCCCTCCGTCTTCTGATTTCCTCTCTCTTTCCATCCTTGCAATAGTTAGCTCCAGCCATCGTTTATTGCACTCCTTTGCCTCAATTAGCAGCCAGCTGTTAATTAAGCTATATTATTTTTTCTTCTGTGTACCAATTGGTTCCGCAGGCCTGTGGTGTTAGGCCTAGGAGGTGTGGTCTCCCAAATATCTCGACAATGTGTTTGGACAACCTCTTCCTCTGTTGCTTCCCTCCCTCCCTCCCTCCCTCCCTCCCTCCCTCCCTCCCTCCCTCCCTCCCCTCCCTCCCTCCCTCCCTCCCTCCCTCTTCTCTCTGTTTGCAAGGTCACTGGGTAGTCCCATGCTCAGCTGCAATGCAAGTGCGGAAAATTATACAAAAAAAACACCAACACACACGCAAACACAGACATAAACATAAATGTTTAAACACATGCTTGTAAAAAGATGTTTTCACATGCACACACACAAACACTCATATCGACACACACACGCACACATACAAAGCTTTACATGAAAGAGTACACAAACAAACACAAATTCATGTACGCACATAAGCATAATTTTTTTTAACAAAAACACACACACACACACACACACACACACACACACACACACACACACACACACACACACACACACACACACACACACACACACAGTCACACAACATCCAGCTTTTGAAACAGAGTTCTCTGTTCAAATATCTTGCACAAACATACAATAAACATACAAATGCAGTGCACGCACACACACAAAACAATCCTCCCATTGTAGACGCACAAAGAAACAAACAGCAGACGACAATGTTAACCAGCATTGTTTTATAAGATATTCATGCATGAGTTCCCCCGGTCTCCACATTTGCACACAGCCATTGTTTAGCCTCTCATCTCTGGTCTCGTCTCAGAGCACCGCAGGAGATGTGGGCTCAGGACAATGAGACGACGGCTCAGACGTTGAAACAAGAGACCCGGGCGGAGGCACGTTCTGTTCTGTAAACACACAATATAACCTCAGAGAGATGACGAGGGCGCTGTCTACTTGTCTCACATTGGGATGAGCTGATGTTGATTGGAGGCCAGTTTCTAAGTGGTGGTTTTCTTTCGTTTTGTTGGTGGTGGTGGATGTTGATGACATGTTTTGATCTCAGCCTTAGAAAAGTCCCGTACAAGACTGTTGAGTGTTGAGCAGGTAGAACACAATTCATCAAGGATCAGTTTGGAGATTAGGGCATCTCGCTCTCATTGGGGTTTGTTTTGTGGTATAATTCTCAATGTTTTATGGAACATTTCGTATGTATTGCTGATCTAGTTCTGTTTTACAATGTAGTTTTAAGGAAATATTTTAATTGTCAATAGTGTGATTATTCTTTCTTGATACGCCTCAATCATACAATCTATGATCTCAGTTAAATCTTACATTTTGTTGGACTATTTATTCATGAGATTCATCACTCTGATTAAAAAAAACGGCAAAGAAATTAAAATTGTAATGGTTGCTCCATAACAGTTAATTTCTGCCAATTATTTATTTATTTTTACTATTATCCATGATTTCATTGTGAATAATTAATCATGTTGAAATCATTCAGTTATTCAAGTAGTATTAGTATCCAACCTGAATTAATTGGATTTTCTTTCACACATCTTGTGAGTTGCAAATTGATAGTTTAATGTTGTTGGTAGTACAGGCAGTGCTACTTAGTCTTTTTGAAAAGCACAGCTGAAACCAAAAGGTGCAATAAAGTGTACGTGTCAAGTGTTGAAGTGGTAGTGGTACCAGCTGTTCTCAGGGTCTGCCCGTTAATGAGTCACTCCCTTTCTACTAAGGGGGAGAGGGAGAGACTCGGGGAGATGGTGTGGGGTGGGGCTGATGGGGTCTGCCAGGGTGGTCTGATGGATGGCTGAAGTGACTGCACTGCGTAGGGCTGTGTCACTGCAGACAGCGCTCAGCCCCCGCCCGGCGCCCAGGATCTGCTGGGGGGGGATGTCAGCCAGGGCATCTGATCATGGCCAGCCCCAAGTCACCCAGGGCTCAAGGAAACGACTCAGGGGCCGCGTAGAGGGGGCTTTGCTCCACTTCCCCCAGGAGTCGATGACAACACATGTCCGGGGCCTGTTGTGGTGGGACGTACCTGAGTTGGGGACTTGTGTCACAGTGGAGGGGGTGCCCTGCTCTCCCCTAGTGGACAGGGGGTCGACAGGGACCTTGACGAGGCCAGATGTGGTGCCAGTCTGGACTCAGTTTAAGCCCACCACTGCGCAGCTGCTCAAAGCCACAGGCAGGCTGGGACCCCTTAAAGGCATGTTAACTGAGACTGTGGCTGAGAGGTCTGTGTGTCGTCCGGTGCAGAAAGCTGCTGTACAGGACCTGTAGTATCCTATGGGCTACGGTCAGCTGGACCTGCATAGGGGCACAGCGAGCTTCCAGGTGGCCTGCTGTCACTTTGCCCCCCAGTGACCCCCCTGCTGTGCCTCCTGTCTGACCTATCACACTAGCAGTACAGCGGAGACTGCCTTCAGCCACCGCCCCCCTCCTAGTAGCTGTGAAGTCAGTCATTGTGGTCCCCAAAAAGAGCAGCGACTGGCGGCTCTGCTCGGACTACAGGTGGGTGAATGGGGTCGCCAGGAAAGATTCCTACCCCCTGCCACGCATCGACGAGTCCCTGGACTTGGTCTCAGGGTCCTTCTGGCTCTGCTCCTTTGATCTCTGCAGTGGGTATTACCAGGTCCCTCTCTCCCAAAAGGCCAGACCCCAGACAGCCTTTTTTGTGATGCGCCTGCCATCTTGGCCAGGTAGTATCCCAAGGTGCTTTCTGGTATTGTCCGTCAGCAGTGCTGACGGACAGCAGATGACGTCCTGGTGCATTGCAGCTCCTTCCAGGCTAGCCTCTGGTGTCCCTGGAGCAGGAGGTTAAGAGCTGCAGGCCTGAAGCTGCACCCCAAAGGGAAGTATCCTTCTTTGGGGACAGGGTTGGGGGTGACCGTCACTGACCGGCCCTCCCACACCAACCAGAGGCAGCTGAAGAGCTTCCACGGCCTGGCTCTCTGAATGTGAACCTCCGCGGAGGTAGTTGCCTTTGAGTTTTACCGTTGTACACTGTGGCTGAATAAAGTTGTGGCCGACTACAGTTTGGTGGTTAGATAAACCGTGGAGTCGTGGATTGAAAGTTCTCCTCAGCTCATATGTGACAACGTTACAGTATTTAAACATGCATATGACCTAAGTCACCATTTCTACCTTAAATTCGTTTTTACTACTTTTAGTTTCCCTTCATTGTTTATGAATATAAATATGGTAATTACTAGCTGACATTTGACTGGGAAGTAATGATATTTGTACAGCCCTCACGGCTTCTATCGTCCCGTCCACATATGAAGTGGTGTGCATTCTGAGCTCCACTTATCTCTAAGCTTTGTCGATACAGCATGTATGCTTTGCAAGTTCGACTCTGTGAACCTTTATTTGTACATTATTTCAAGTATCATACACACAATAAAGGATCTTTAAATATTCATTGTTTGACAATATATTGGACAAAAACACCACTTTCACCAAACTAGCAAAATCTAAGTCAAAGAAACCAACTTTTTTCTTCTCTCTTGTCAAATTTACCTTTCTGATAAAGTGTGTTACGACCCCTTAGGATCTAAAACTTCACCTTAGTCATGATGGGCAATGATGGATTTGCTGATTCCGTGAAAAACCCTTTACATTGGCCTTTCTTGCGGAGGCTAGCATTTTGGTGAATATATAATCGGTGGCACTACAATCTGTCATCAACGTTATGCCGAGCGCTTAGCTTTTCTCATGGACCTCTGCCGCGATTTGCTTACGCATGCCATCGTGCCGCTCTCTCGGTCCCTGGCTAGGGATCGGCTATATGGCCAAAATATCATCTTGAAGATTATGTTATTGCAGATAACACTGCAGGGATTTTTTTGGTCAGGAAAACGTCAAGCTGTGCATAAGATGTCAATCATCGTACCAAATGATCCCATTTATTCAGTTACAAAGAAATCAAAATTAAGTGATTCCAATTCAAAATGGCATAATAAAAACGTCATAAATATAAATATAACCCATCCAGTGTTTAATTTATACTTTATACTGACATGACAGCCAGAGCAGTGTGTGTGTTCTGATGTTTCAAGGGATGTGTGGATACCATCTGACAGAGTAAGGACTTTCCAACAAAGTAGGAACTGTGTGACATAGGGAGGAATGTTTGACATAGGGAGGACTGTTTGACAGAGGGGGGACTGTTTGACATAGGGAGGACTGTTTGACATAGGGAGGACTGTTTGACATAGGGAGGACTGTTTGACATAGGGAGGACTGTTTGACATAGGGAGGACTGTTTGACATAGGGAGGACTGTTTGACATAGGGAGGACTGTTTGACATAGGGAGGACTGTTTGACATAGGGAGGACTGTTTGACAGAGGGAGGACTGTTTGACATAGGGAGGACTGTTTGACATAGGGAGGACTGTTTGACATAGGGAGGACTGTTTGACATAGGGAGGACTGTTTGACATAGGGAGGACTGTTTGACATAGGGAGGACTGTTTGACATAGGGAGGACTGTTTGACATAGGGAGGACTGTTTGACATAGGGAGGACTGTTTGACATAGGGAGGACTGTTTGACATAGGGAGGACTGTTTGACATAGGGAGGACTGTTTGACAGAGGGGGGAGTGTTTGACATAGGGAGGACTGTTTGACAGAGGGGGGAGTGTTTGACATAGGGAGAGTGTCTGACATATCGGGGACTGTTTGACAGAGGGGGAGTGTTAGACATAGGGGGGGAGTGTTTGGCAGGGGGGGGTGTTTGACATAGGGGGGACTGTTTGACATAGTGGGGAGTGTTTGACAAAGTCTGAACTGTTTGACAAAGTGAAAGCTATCTGACCAATAAGGACTGTTTTACAAAGTGGGGACTATCTGGCAGAATTGGGATTGTTTGACAATGTAGGGACTGTTTGACAAGTTTGGGTTCATTTGAAAAAGTTGGGACAATTTTAACAAACAGGAAATTAGATGACTAAAAGAGGATCTGGTTCCCAGAGAAGGAAATAATGTGATTATTTTCACCTAGCTGTCTTTATTTTGGCAGGAGCCACTCACTCTTAAGACTCAGAGTGTCGGGGGAGACGCTATTGTGAATAAGAAATAATATAAGAATGAGATTTTATGCCAATGAGTCGTAGGCTTTGTATCAAGGGCATCAATTGACGTATTTCGTGATTGTGGAAAGGGCAAGCACACGACAAATGCGCTTTGAGTTATTTCTCAGTGCCAGAAGCCCATATTAAACACCCACACTCGACAATGTTATTCCTTTGTCCGTATATCCTGCTCATTTAATGTCTCTCCAGCAAAAAGTTTGCTTCAGACTAGAAGCTATTCAACGCCACAAAAAATAATGACCTTCAGGCTAAGCCACGACCTTTGAGCTCAACAAAGCAGACATGACTAGTGGAGCAATCATTTATTTGTGCATACGGTGGATCAAAAACATGGATCCGATCCATCACTTAAATACTATCTTATTATACTTTAAAGTAAAATACTAATGTTACAAAGCCCATAAATATCACTTAAGCAATATAATATATCATGTGTTTTTTATTGCATATATGATGATGTGATGTCCTTCTCCCAATTGGGGTGGAGTGATCCCTTCAAGGTCAGCCCCTTTCCCACTGGCTTTTGAGGGAGTTATTCTTCTTAACTTTTAACAACTCGGGGGTCAAGGGCACAGAAAAAAGTATATTTTGTATCCTGAAGCCCATGGGATTATGGAGCCCTTCAAGACGACAACTCTGATCAAACACAGCAAAAATGAAAACGACTTTACCTGACAGTTTGCACATCGAGAACCGAGAATATTGTCAATTCAGAAAATGCTACTCGACTGTCTGGACTGGAATGTACAAATAGTGGTATAAGAGTAGATCCCTGTATTGTCACTGTGAATGCTTTGACAGACTGCACCAGAAGTCACTCAACCGAGTTTTCCTTGAGACTTGGCGAGCGTTGAGTGTAAGAATGATGCATCCGACGCAAGACAGGCTTAAGCTGCAGCGTTTAGCCGTCTAGCCTGGACCAGAAGATGTCGACTCAAGGGGGAAAAGGGTTTACAAAGGTTTGCTAATCCTATGAGATATCCCTTCCGGCCCCACTAATTCTCGCCACACCTTAACATGGCTTCAATTAATATTGCGTTGACATGTATTCCTTGAGCATACACGTTTACTGCAAAGCCATTTTATAACAAGGGAGGTTGAAAACCCCCCTGACGCATTCAGTAAATGTTGAACACGCATAATAATGAAAGAGCTGTAAAAGCTTTCTGAAGCAGTCAAATTCAAGCGCAGGATAACTTTAGGATGAGAAAGCAAAAGCAGGAGCCATTTTATATTAAAAAAATATGTTTTATATTAATATTAATCAGAGTCATATACTGACATTTTGAATACTGACTTGGATTGTACTAAAACTTAACAAAAATCCATTGCCCATGGGCGAGTTAAAAACTGAGCTTTATCTGTTTATTCCTCTAAAATCAAAGGCAGCCACTGGAGAGAATTGAGAGACACAGAGAGAGAGAGAGAGAGAGAGAGAGAGAGAGAGAGAGAGAGAGAGAGAGAGAGAGAGAGAGAGAGAGAGAGAGAGAGAGAGAGAGAGAGAGAGAGAGAGAGAGAGACACAGAGTGACAGAGTAGACAGAGTGACAGAGAGACACAGAAGAAAAAGCGCCACTCGTGGAAAGGTAATGCGTGGCCCTCTGTCAGGAAACTCCTCTCCCTCTTAGATATCTCAAAGCGCTCCATCGCCATAGCAACCAGCCAATGCACCCCCGTCCCAATGACCCTTCTCTTGCAGAGGACACATCGTGGGTAAGCACATAGGTTGATCCCTTATCTCGCCAAAGCCGGCTAGCACCTCGTTTGACCCGGTGCCGAACCCTAGCAGATTGCAGGTTTGAGTGTCGTGAACTTATGCTAATGACTTGACAAGCAGACGCCCTGATGTATATAATTTACAGTTCTACAGCCTTGTCAAAGCCATCAATCTGATCCCTGAATGTGTATCTGGAACTGAATAGCCGTCGTGAGCTAGCATAGATTTGTGCGAGTGTACGCGTGGCACATCCCTCTCTGACGTCGTGTTTTGATGAATAATTCAAACCGTCTTTCCTCTTTTCTACTATTTCTTCTTCCGATTACTTGCAACTATTTCATCCCAAGCGATCTGTGATAGAAGTCATTAAGGAGCAGGTATAAGGGGTTAGTGTTATTGCTCAAGGACACCAAGGCAGTGTATGGGCTGTGGACACTGGGAATCTAACCCGGCATCTGTGCCAATGGAATTTGAACACCTTGCTAGCCACAAGACGGGTTGTGTGTATTTTGTCACGTGAAATATGTTTTGCTCTTCATCTCTCTGTCGCCCCTGGGATGTGACACCACACTGAGGGGAGAATTGAACCCAAGAAAATACAAAAGTGTTAATCACCCTCACCCTCCGTCCCCCCTCTCTCTCCAGCACCAGACATTGGCTTTCCCTCACTCAGGCTGCTATCAGCAGGACCACAGACGCCATCCAACCCCAAACTGTCTGTTCTCCTCGTTCTTTCTCTCTCCAGTCTTGCCCAACATCTAACCACCCACCACCCCCCCCCCCCCCCCACTTCACCCTCCGGCATTCCCTCTCTCACTCCACTTTGTCTGTTTTAAAACTGGTTCTGGAGTTGTGTGGATGTCTCCCTCCGCTAACCCAAAGGTCAGCACAGCGGCTCGTAGTTTGTGGTTAGCCTTGTCATTAGTCTGTTTGCTGGCCCTGTTGAAAACCTAATCACCTCTCTCTCTCTCTCTCTCTCTCTCTCTCTCTCTCTCTCTCTCTCTCTCTCTCTCTCTCTCTCTCTCTCTCTCTCTCTCTCTCTCTCTCCTCTCGTCTCTCGTCTCTAGTCTAATCTACTCTCTCTCTCTCTCTCTCTCTCTCTCTCTCTCTCTCTCTCTCTCTCTCTCTCTTACTCCAGGTGTAAAGAGGGCTACCACGGACTTCGCTGTGACCAGTTTGTGCCCAAGACGGACGCCATCTTGTCAGATCCAAGTATGTTTAATTTTTTCCTTTTTTCTCTTTTGCTCTCCCTGTTTTAACCTTGTGTTTGTCGGTTTGTTTGTATGTGAAAAATGGTTTCCCCAGATCTCCTTTGTGGGTGAGAATAAAATGGTTCCAAACTATTGCACAATCTCAAGGAACGGTCAAGGCAATGTGGGTCTGATTAATAACTTTAGACCCATGTTCGAATATTTGCTTCCCTATTATACATGAGTTATACAAGCCTGCTGGGGGTTGTATAACTAGCTCCCAACCCCCTTCTTTGGTCCACTAGATACAACTTTAATAACTATTCTTAGACTACTCTCCTGATACCTTATATAGATACCATCCCTTGTGTGACAACCGACATCGGCACAAAGCAGAATACGTTTCCATGTACAGCGCACGTGGCCTGACCAACGCCTTGTTCGTGAGTGCACGCGTCAAGATGGCGTGCTACTGGATAATTGGTACACAAGCAACAATACAAAACCCTGTTTAGAACCCAAAGTCCCAGTACACCAGCCCTGCCGCTTGTGACGCCATTTCTCATGAACTCTGAGAACCCGTCATCATGGTGATGAATGTACGACCATTTCACATAGTAGGGCAACAACCGTTGGAAAAGCCACAAAATCCCACCTGTTCCTTTTCTCCCGTGGTTCATCAGAAACTAAGCCCCCACTTCACCAAGCTCAACACCACCACCGCTCCCAGGAGATTTCTACTAGAGTGTGTCCTTTTTGCTGCCTTGAGAACAGGAATAAATAAAGGAAACCGAAAAACAAAGATGGAATTAAAAGCAAAGTGGTGACCGTTGATGGGCAGCCCGACTTCCCCTCGATGGCGCGTCCTTAGTGAGCATGCCGAGTCTTGCGGTCACGAAGTGCTTCGGCGCCTGTGTACTGAGGACCTGATAGGGGACTGTGCCTTCCATTAGACGCCTCCGTTTCCTCGGAGACGGCGCTAATGGAGTCTCTGGGCACTTCCTCTCAAGCCATGAAGGATGTTTTCCCGCTCTTTCCGGCTCGCCGCCTCCACAAAGGGATTAACTTTATGTCCAACAGGGGGGGACGGATGTGTTGCTTTCTTATGTGTGACCAATCATATCAAAGCAGATGTTTTTATTTTTTTTGGTTTGAATGGTCTGTCGTCTGGCAGAGCTTTAACCTCCATTTTTTTCACACTTGCATTGTGAAGTCGCAGCTTTCGTCGAAGCAGAGATTTAATGGCCGCAGAGGTCCACCTTGATTTCACGAGACAACAGCAGACAACGACTGTGTATCTCTTTCTGCTCTTTTTGTTTTTATTGTTTTGGGGTTTTGGGGTATTTCAAATCATTGAATGTTCACCATGAAGGTAGAGATTTACAGATAAAGCCTGGCCATACCGCTCAAAGGGATTTCACAGTTGAGATTGATCAGTCCACGAGGACTTCACAGCTTATTTTATCTTAGCTATCAGCAATATTATTTATTGTGTACTGGTTTTAACGCTGACAGAATTATCCACTGTTTGTCCTCAGTTTTAACTTGTAACCCCTAAATGACATTAATTCCTCATTCTGGCAATGGTTGATCCAGCAAATAGACCGGGCCGTGTTGCATCGTACAGCTGGTGCTGGCTGCCATCAGTGAATGCCAATAAGGTGGCAGGCATGAAATCGTTTTTACAGTCAGTGCCGACATTCATCTGGAAAATCTGATTGTGGAACTGTGGAATCCTTGGAAAACAAAATGGGTATAAACCTGATAGAAGAACACATTTGTGGGTGTAGCGAGGCTTGTTTGTGTTTGTGTGTTTGGATGTAATTCTTTCAGCTCCCCTGTATTCCACTCTCATTCAGAGAAATGCCCTTTCTACACCTCCTAAAGAAGTGCAGTGCTCCCTCAGCCATTTCTGTGTCAAGGGCTCTTCGGTTTCGTTTCTTACCTGTTCTTTTTGGTTCCCCTCTTGAAGCCGTCTTAACTCCCAGGTCCTCCAGAGCAGAGGACTGTATTAGTCCTCCGCCGCCACACCACTTTAAGAGGGGGTGCCTGGGTGGCCCCACGTTTCCTACCTCTTGTCGTCTGGTTCTCTCGTCGCCACTTCCGTATAGACTAACCGCTCATTTCCTGATGCCTCTGTGGACAAATCGCCGCTTTCCATTAAACCTAAGTGCATCTGTGCTTTTTATGTGTGTGTGTGTGTGTGTGTGTGTGTGTGTGTGTGTGTGTGTGTGTGTGTGTGTGTGTGTGTGTGTGTGTGTGTGTGTGTGTGTGTGTGTGTGTGTGTGTGTGTGTTTGAGTGCAGGTGAGTGAATGTGGACTACTACACATAAAGTTTTTCCAGCAACAGAAAGGTTGCCGGTTCCCACCCCCCCCCTACCTAGGACATGTTGAACACTTGTATGTGGACAACTTTGCATGAACTGATTAAAAATAAGATATTTATAATCCTACCTATTTTAACCCTGTGAACAACATACACTGATATTTGAGCCATTGTAATTCAAAACCCAAATATTTTGTTTGACGCCTGTGTAGTAATGGTTTGTGTTTATTTTGTTTTAACCTTGCGCCTCTTAGATGAGAAAAGATGGTACTAAAATAATTCCGGAAGGGGAAATTTGGGTGAAACACCAGAAAGGAGATAGCATTGTGAACCATCCTGTTAATCATTTACATTTACATTAACATTGAGGGCATTTATCAGATGCTTTATCCAAAGCGACCTACAATAAGTACATTTGTCAGAAGAAGGAGAAACAATATGTCTCTGTTGGTACCGTATGATGTTCATAGAAACAAATGCCAAGCACCAACAGTTGCTAGGTTAAACCATTCCCATATACAACGAAGATAGCTAGGATGAGAGGCTACACAACTAAGTACTTATTCTTTATTTGATTTTTTTTTACTGCCAGGACGTACGATATACAATAAGTGCACACATTACGCGCAAGGACGTACAAAATAGAATAAATCAGAGAGTGTGTTTGACACTGAATAACCTTCTGGCCTTTGTGGATTTTGCAAGGGGACAGAACCAAACGTGGAACCCCACATTCAGCCGTTCATCACCCAGCTAGAGCTTAAAACCAGACTGGGACCAAGATGGCCGCTCGGTGAACAAGGCCCGCAGAGCGTGTTGGTGTTGTAAGCGGCCATCTCGGAGGAGTTGTCATGCTAATGAGTGGATATAAGGTCCCCTTGGGCTGGCTGTAATCCACTCTATCAGCAGGATGACAGGGTGTGAAGTATGAAACACGGTTCATTAGGAGCATTAGACTGTAAACGACCTAACCGGCCTGGCACTCCTGTTTACCGCTCAGCGTTTGAGGGGAAAAGACCAGTGCTTCTTCTCTGGTATCAGAGAGCACCACTTCAAAGGCGTGTGCTGAAAAAGAAAACAGAAAAGTCGTTGACGTCTTTTGCTACCTTCCTGCTGTGAGACATGCATTTCCTGTCTAAGACTCATAAAGTGAGGACTCTGGAGTAAACACCATCTTATCTCATTAGGTCAGCGTCCAGCCGGCCTGAGCGGACCTCCATGGGTCCTGAGCGGCGGGAGAGAGGGGTTTAGGGGTTTTATGATCTCTGGGCATGCAGAGGCATCTAAAACTTACCCGGATTACAGCAGGGTTACAGAGATTACCCCCCCTGCTTTCAACATCCAAATCCTCTGATAACATCCACCGCCACTGTTCTGGCCCGGCCCAAATGGCTCCAGTCGAGGTTACTGTGGTGTGTGTGTGTGTGTGTGTGTGTGTGTGTGTGTGTGTGTGTGTGTGTGTGTGTGTGTGTGTGTGTGTGTGTGTGTGTGTGTGTGTGTGTGTGTGTGTGTGTGTGTGTGTGTGTGTGTGTGTGTGTGGCGGGGGGCCGGGGGGGGGCAATCCCCATGCACTCGTTCCAACATGCTCACCCTCCCTCGCGTTAGCCGTTAGGTTCCTTCCGGCCCGGCCTGTGTGTGTTGTCTGTGGACCCGCTGTGTGTGTCCTCTGTGTGCCCTGGCATGTTGTGTTTGCGTCCCGATTCTTTCCCTCCGACGTGGCTCTCAAAACAAACGAAACCCTCCGTGGGCTTTGTCAGTGTCTCAGCCCTCGTCCTGAGGTGGTCACAAGGCCCGGCCTGGAGTCATCCCTTCCCGGGCGCTCGTCGTCTCCCAGAGTCCGCTGGCCACAGAGCAAACACTCAGGCTGAGCATGGCCAACTGGCATCTGGCTGGGGCACCGCAGCACCCCATCTGGGCACACACGCACACGCACACATAGACGTGTAGGCACACACAACCGCACGCACACATACACATGCAGGCACACACACACACAACACACAGACACACACAACCACACACACGCACACACACACACACCTACACACACACACACACACACACACAACCACACGCACGCACGCACGCACACACACACACACACACACACACACACACACACACACACACATATACAAGCACTCGAACACATACACACACACAGGCCCACAGGCACACACCCAAATAAAAAAGCACACTCTCACACACACACAACTCTCTCTCCTCTCTCTCTCTCTCTCTCTCTCTCTCTCTCTCTCTCTCTCTCTCTCTTAAATCACACACACACACACACACACACACACACACACACACACACACACACACACACACACACACACACACACACACACACACAAACATACATACACACACACACACACACACACACACACACACACACACACACACACACACACACCACACACACACATACACACATACACACTCAAGCACACGTAAGCACTCTCTCTTACGCACACACACACAAACAAATGCGAAAGCAAGCACTCTCTCAGACACAAAAACACCTTAAAACGCGAGCGCTCCCTCACACACACACACACAGTGACCTTAGCCGAACGCATCCTCACATACACAGACAGACATCGGTGCTTACAAAGACATACACCCATAGGTGCACCACACTTTCAAACTTAGACGCACACACTCAGGGACACACTCAGGGACACACACTCAGACATGGTCCACTCTGGCATGTGGTGCCGCTGAAAGGGGGACCAGAATCTCAGAGCAGAGGGACTTCCTGCCAGGGGCCGCTGGGAGGGAACAGACCTTTCAGGAAGTATAGGCTATTGGCGAGCAGTTGGTGGGGGAGGTGGGGGGGGGGGGGGGGCTCAGGGAGTGATAAGGCGTTTAATTGAGAGAGGAGAGGGTGAGGGGTGAGGAGAGGAGAGGGGGGGGGGGGGGCGAATCAGATCACAGCCTGTCCAAAACTAGATGGGGGGGAAAAAGTGCAGAGTGTTTGAAGTAGCGGCATATGCTGCCGGAGGGGCCCAACTGAGGCGCGATCGGGCCAGAGAGGTGCGTTCAATGTCGAGGCAGGACTGATGAGAGGGGAGGAGCTGTGAGGATACCGAGAAGAAGAAAGAAAGGTCCACACAGATCCCCAAAGAGACCCTTCGTGCAGGGACAACGATGTTGACGTTCTGGGTGAAATTACAACATTTTGGCTGAAACGTAATCTTTGAGTTAAAATGACGTCATTGGTCCTGAAATGATGTCATCGGCTCTGATATGACATCACCGGGGGCCATAACGGCATCGTGTGTGTTGAAACGACGGAACTTGTGCTGAAAATGATGTCATCGGATCTGAGAATGGCGTCGTCTGTGCGGAACAGACATTGTCGTGGGCAAAGTTAAGCCAAAGAGGCTTGAAATACAGTTAGGCTGGGAGAGATTTGTAGTTTTGTCTGTTGCCCTGGGCGATCGCAAAGGGGGAAGAATGAATAGAAATAAGCAGGTAGCAACGATAAGAGCAGCATCTTGCATCGAGTTTGCAGCCTTGCCAAGTGTGGAAAAACAGAGTGGAATAGGGAGTGCTGAGTCACGGACCTGGGAGCGAAGTCTGGATTCAAATTGCACCAAGCTCTTTTTCCTTAAGCCCATTTATGTTTGCCAGGCATTTGTGTTGTGTGTTATTCATTGGTCTCGAGTCGGCCTCATGCCGTCATGTTGTAGAGTCTGGGGAAATCGGTAAGGATGGCAGTGTGCTCTCATTTGGTTAAAGGTCATTGGTATAAATTGCTGTCAAATTGCTCTTTTAGTTTTCTTCATATGTGATTAACTTGGCATTAAGGACAATTTAGAGAATTTTGCAGAGTCTTCCCTTCATTTTGGTCTCTATCTCTGTGAAACCTTATTTCGAAAAATCTATTCTAATAATGCTTCCCCATAAAATATATTCTTTAACTATAGGACGCAAAACACATGGTCAGCTTCTGTTTGTTCTCACAAATTTAAAAAGATAGGGTAGTGGGTATTTGATCCTTTTGATAAGAAGGTACGTTTACCGCTTCAGTCAAATGTTTAAAAGTGAGGCTAAATGTGCGGCAACATTTTCTTTTATTGGGCTGTAGCGATTCCACTATGTGTTAGCTGTAACGGTTAGCCCCGCCTGCTAGCACACTAACCACCTCATTCTGTTGACTTGCCAAACGGCTTTATCTCTATCTCCCTCCTCATGCCTCTCTCTCATCTCCGCCCCCTCCCTCTCTCTCTATATTCCTCTCCATCTGTCTTCCTCTCTTACTATCTATGTACACATACAGCATAAATACATATGCACACTATATAAGTCATGGTTCGGCTCCATTTCAACCCAAGTCTCAGTAGGACTGCATTAGATCAATTCTATTTTCTAAGCCTGCTTTAACTCAATTATCCCTCAGTATCTCTGTCTCTCTCGCTCTCTCTCTCTCTCTCCCCCCCCCAGCCCTCTCTCCCTCTTCAGCGTCGTCCGGTGTTTCAAGTCGGACTCATTAATCATGTCGTAGAGCTTTACGCGGGAGATAGTGACAGATAACCCGGTATCTTTACACGCTATTAATCCACCCTCCACGATGCACACGCTCAATAGCCTCTTTCCATATCACCGTTATCCTTCCCCTCACCTCTCCTCAGAGCGACATCATGGCTGTGTTTTTTTCTTCTTCTTTTTACCCATGATGCAACTGAAATGGCACTACTGTATTATCCTTTCTCCCCTTTCCTCATTAGGGTTCCAATTTTTTTTTACCAAACGTCTTTCTTTGTTTTATGTTTTTTAATTTCCGTGTGGTCGCTGGTGGAGTTTAGTAAAGGGCCGTGCTATTTAAAACTCCATCCAGACCACCTCGGTCAGAAAAGCAATTAGGTGAAGCGGGTTTGGTTTAATTTGACTGAGAAGATTGCGCTGCATGCAAAGGGCTTGCTGTCGGGATGAAAGAACGTCAGGCTTCCCCTTTATCCTCTCCACACACTGTGTGTGTGTGTGTGTGTGTGGTGTGGTGTGTGTGTGTGTGTGTGTGTGTGTGTGTGTGTGTGTGTGTGTGTGTGTGTGTGTGTGTGTGTGTCAGTGTGGATGTGTGTGTGTGTGTCGTGGTGTGTGTGTTGTGTGGTGTGTGTGACTGTGTGTGTGTGTGTGTGTGTGGGTGTGGGTGTGGGTGTGGGTGTGTGTGTCTGTGTGTGTGTGTGGGTCAGAGAGAGACACTGTCGACAGTTAGTTCTGGTTCCGAGTGGCCCTTACCCAGCAGGACAGGCACCACCACCCCTGCATGCCTCTTCTCAGAGCAGATCAATTGTTCTGCTCTCTGTCCTCCAGTCTCTCGTCGCCCTCCTCTTTGTCTTCTCTCACTGAATCTTTGAGTCCTCAAAGCCTTCCCTTCAAGGCTTTAGTGTTCAACTACCAGGGGCGGCCTGGCCCATAGGGCTGGCCTACTAGAGATTGGGGCATCTATGCCCCTCAAACACAAGTCATTGCCTAAATTCCTAAATTCCTAAATTCCTCAATCCATTGCCTAAAACTCTCTCTCTCTCTCTCTCTCTCTCTCTCTCTCTCTCTCTCTCTCTCTCTCTCTCTCTCTCTCTCTCTCTCTCTCTCTCTCTCTCTCTCTCTCTCTCTCTCTCTCTCTCTCTCCCATTGACACTTTCAAACCTTGATGTTGTTGAAGCAAAGTCTGCATATATATATCAGTAGAGAAAGCAGGGTTGAGAATCAGCGGTTAGATTATTGATTGCTAGAATGGGGGTAGACTTTTTAAAGCACCGAAGAACATGATATATGAAATCATGTGTTTGGTTGTATATAATATTTTCCTCTTTGGCAGGGACTTTGCGTAAGTATAAAGATGTTTTTCTTGTTTTAACTGTGGACTGTAGTATATGTTTTCATTTGATCCTTATATGCATAGATTTGATCTGAAATCCCAACAAGGATACTGTGTATCCAGATGTAATCTAACCTAATCTCCCTCTTTGTCTCTCTCTGTCCCTGTCTGTCTATCTCTCTGTCTCTGCGTCTCTCTCTCTCTCTCTCTCTCTCTCTCTCTCTCTCTCTCTCTCTCTCTCTCTCTCTCTCTCTCTCTCTCTCTCTCTCTCTCTCTCTCTCTCTCTCTCTCTCTCTCTCTCTCTCTCTCTCTCTCTCTCTCTCTCTCTCTCTCTCTCTCTCTTCTCTCTCTCTCTCTCTCTCTCTCTCTCTCTCTCCTCTCTCTCTCTCTCTTCTCTCTCTCTCTCTCTCTCTCTCTCTCTCTTCTCTCTCTCTCTCTCTCTCTCTCTCTCCCTCTCTCTCTCTCTCTCTCTCTCTCTCTCTCTCTCTCTCTCTCTCTCTCTCTCTCTCTCTCCCCCCCTGTTGCCATGGCCGTGATGGAACAGCGGATGAACTTGGGATCGAGTTCATGGGTAAGAACAATCAACACACACTAACACACACACACACACCTACAAAGAAACACACACACATAAGCCACACAGGCCTCTCACCTTGGAAATTAATGTGGGCCGGTCGCCATGGAAACAGCGAGGCGGCGAACTAGGTGTGTGGTATCTGCATGGAGACAGGTAATGTCACAGGAAGTGATGTAACAATAACATTGATGTCTGTGTGTGGCTTTTACGCCGGTTTGTGCGTGTATAGAAGGCTGAATTGATGGATGAATGTTTAAGTATTGATGATTGATTTATGGATGGATGACGACTGGATGAATGGTACATTTATGGATTAATGTGATTTTTTGGTTCTGGATCAGAATCCCGATAAAAAGAAGGATGTAATGTCTCTCAGGGGCGATCAAATGGCTGGTCACATTAGTCCTTGCACGCCCTTCTCATTCTCACTGCTCTCTCTCTCATCGCTGCTCTTCTCCACCCCCTCTCTCCCCTTCCTCCCCCTCCTTTTATTCCTCTCTCTCTCCCCTCCCTCACCCCCTTCCTCTCCCTCCCTCTAATTCTTTCTCTCAATCTCACTCCCTCTCCTTCTCCGTCTATCTCCCTCTCCCTGACTCTCTCTTCTTCTCTGTCTCTTGCTGGCTTTCTCCCACTCACTACGCCCCCCCACATCTCCCTCTCCCTCCCTCTCCCTCCCTCTCCCTCCCTCTCTCTTCCCTCTCCCTCCCTCTCCCTCCCTCTCCCTCCCTCTCTCAGTAAGGTAATGTAGTCACTAAATGAGATCCCTTGCAGACGTGTCATGTGGGCGGTTCAATTACTAAACTATGCTGACTCCTAGAAAAGTCGATCCGTGGACTAACACGCACACGGACAGACGGTGACGCACACAGACAGACAAGAGACAGATAGACAGACAGGTGGAAAAAGACAGACTGACACAGACTTGTCCGACTGACTGTCTATTTTACCATTGCTTTCCTTAAGTGCCAGAGAGAGATAGAGAAACCCTTCCATCATTCAACAGCTAGAGAGAGAGCGAGAGAGAGAGAGTGAGAACCCCCCTCCATCAACAGCAGTGATAGTAACCCCCTCTCCCCCCCCCTCTCTCTCTCTTACACTCTGTAAGAGACCAAGTGTCCATTTATGGGGACACTATGAGATGGAAGATGATAGGAGAGAGTGACTGAGTGCCGCTGGGGGCCCTGAGTCTGAGCTGTGTGTGATGAACAGGCCAGAGGTAAAATAGTGGTTGTTTTGCAGTAGCAAACCCCTTCCTCCTCTGTGTCTGCCTTCAGAGAAACCACAGCACCAGCACAGTGTGCCTGGAATGCACACTCAACCGTGGGGGCACGGTGGAGCAAAACCGTTGTTATTTGTCAAGCATAGATTCTGAACCTGATGATCGATGGGCGCAATGAACCTAATACTTCAGATAATGATGATGTTGTTGTTACGCAACACATAACAACATGTTTTACCATTTAGAAAGCTGACCTACAAAGAGGTCACTAAAGCAGGACTAATGTGGGGGGGGGGGGGGGGCGGGCCAGGCGGTAATAGCACAACACTGTCTCATTTGAAGTAATGGCGACGCTTTAACACACCCTGAGCGGGGGGGGGGGGGGGGGCCGTGGCTGCGCTATGTTTGTGCGCGTTTGCATCACACTTAACGTCTGTGGAGATCAGTGGGCCCTTGAAGTGCCGTGAGATGCTTTTAGCAGTAGCGAGCTAGCCATCCGTCCCTGTTTGGAGCGCGCCGTCCAAGATGGCGTGGAGACGTGGGCATCCTCTGTGAGCCCCGTGGAGCAGAGCCAGGGGGAGGCAGGCGCTCCATCAGAAGGAGACAGATGGACAGGAGGACGGACGGGCAGGATGCGGACGGACAAACGAACAAACAAACAAACAAACACACTGTCAACCAAACAAATCATCTCAGACCGATAGACAGACAGACGGACAGATCGGTGGAGGAAGATTGTGGGACATAATCATTCAATTGAAACCAGGCTGTTTATAGAGTTCACACAGACAGACAGACAGACAGACAGACAGACAGACAGACAGACAGACAGACAGACAGACAGGCAGGGAGACAGACAGGCAGACTGACAAACAGTCAAACAAATAAATCAATTCAGACCGATAGACAGACAGAAAGGCAAACTGACAAACAGACAAAATAGACGGACGGACAGAATACTGACAAGTCAAACAGACAAACAGACAAACAGACAAACAAACAAACAAACAAACTGTCAAACAGACAAATCAATTCAGACCGATAAACAGACAGATGGATAAATCAGTTAAGAAAGATAGACGGACACATCATTAAATTGAAACCAGGCTGTTTATAGAGTTCACACAGACAGACAGACAGACAGACAGACAGACAGACAGACAGACAGACAGACAGACAGACAGACAGACAGACAGACAGACAGACAGACAGACAGACAGACAGACAGATAGGCAGACAGGCAGGGAGACAGACAGGCAGACTGGCAAACAGTCAAACAAATAAATCAATTCAGACCGATAGACAGACAGATAGGCAAACTGACAAACAGACGAAATAGACGGACGGACAGAATACTGACAAGTCAAACAGACAAACAAACAAACAAACAAACTGTCAAACAGACCAATCAATTCAGACCGATAAACAGACAGATGGATAAATCAGTTAAGAAAGATAGACGGACACATCATTAAATTGAAAGCAGGCTGTTTGGGGAGTTCACCCAGACACAGACAGTGTGTATGATGTGTGGACTGTACTGCGCAGCAGTGGAGGATGACCTTAAGACTGCGGGGCTGATATACAGAGCTGACACTGAACTGCTCGAGCATTCACTGGCTGTTACATCCTGCCCCTGTCAAGCACGCACACACAAACTCATACATGCACGAAAACACATGCAAGCTCACGCACAAACACTCACATAGGCAAAACTCACAAATACATAACCACATACATTTGCACGCGCACACACACGTCCAAAAATACACACATCGCCAAAAACACCCACAGATACATCTACGTTCCAAAAATACCCACACCAATACCTAAATCAACACACAAACATGTGTGCACACACACACTTCCACACAAACACACACACACAAACACACACACACACACACACACACACACACACACACACACACACACACACACACACACACACACACACACACACACACACACACACACACACACACACACACACACACACACACACACAGGCCCGGGCATCACGACGGTTGGCAATGGCTAAAGGCAATGTCTGAAGGAAATGATGTCACGCTCCACTTGGCTCCTGTCATGGAGCTGTGATCTGGCCTGACACTACCACACACTGACCACGTTACTGGTGCCTCTGTACTCTGTCTGTGACTGTGTGGGTGTGTATGTGTGTGTGTGTGTGTGTGTGTGTGTGTGTGTGTGTGTGTGTGTGTGTGTGTGTGTGTGTGTGTGTGTGTGTGTGTGTGTGTGTGTGTGTGTGTGTTGTGGTGTGTGTGGTGTGTGTTGTGTGTGTGTGTTCGTGTGCGTGTGCGTGTGTGTTGGGGTGTGTTGTGTGTGTGTGTGGTGTGTGTGTGTGTGTGTGTGTGTGTGTGGTCGTTGTGTGGTGTGTGTGTGTGTGTTGTGTGTGTGTCGTGGGTGGTGTGTGTGTGTGTGTTTGTGTGTTGTTGTGTGTTGTGTTGTGTGTGTGTGTGTGTGTGTTGCGTGTGTCTGTGTGTGTGTGTTGGGGTGTGTGTGGTGTGTGTGTGTGTGTGTGTGTGTGTGTGTGTGTGTGTGTGTGTGTGTGTGTGCGTGTGTGTGTGTGTGTGTGTGTGTGTGTGTGTGTGTGTGTGTGTGTGTGTGTGTGTGTGTGTGTTCTGTGCGTGCGTGTGTGTGTGTTGGGGGGTGTGTGTGTGTGTGTGTGTGTGTGTGTGTGTGTGTGTGTGTGTGTGTGTGTGTGTGTGTGTGTGTGTGTGTGTGTGTGTGTGTGACTGTCTGTATGTGTGTACCTGTCTGTTGTGTGTGTGTGTGTGTGTGTGTGTGACTGTCTGGGGGGTGAGTGTGTGTGTGTGTGTGTGTTAATTGTTTCCTCACAAACCTGTGGAAGCGAAAGCAAGCTGTGGGCTCCTATTCCACAAAATCGTTCACAAAAGCTTAATGGACATGCAGATACGAAGGAAACAAAGAATAAAGGAGGAATAGACGGAGGATTAAATGACCCGAGTGTGTTTGTTTCCTCCGCAGAGAGCGCTGAGACGTACCAGAGACAGATGCTCTCCATCCTCAGCATCTCGCTTGGTATCTGTCTGCTGGGTGTGGCCTGCATGGCTCTGTACCGTCGCAACAAGTAAGTCACGCTAGCTAGCAACAAGTAAGTCACACTAGCTAGCAACAAGTAAGTCATGCTAGCCAGCAACAAGTAAGTCACGCTAGCCAACAACAAGTAAGTCACACTAGCTAGCAACAAGTCACGCTAGCTAGCAACAATTAAGTCACGCTAGCTAGCAATAAGTAAGTCACGCTAGCCAGCAACAAGTAAGTCATGCTTGCTAGCAACAAGTAAGCTCACGCTAGCTAGCAACAAGTAAGTCATGCTAGCTACCAACAAGTAAGTCACGCTAGCTAGCAACAATTAAGTCACGCTAGCTCGCATAGGGGTGATCCATATGTTCCCCAGGTCCTATGTTCCCCGGGTGCAAAGGGTTAGGGTTAGGTTTAGGGTTAGGGTTAGGGTTAGGGTTAGGGTTAGGGTTAGGGTTAGGGTTACGGTTCGGGTGAGGGTTAACCTTAAACCTAACCCTAACCATAACCAATCGGAGGAGAGCCATTCTAACCAATCAAAGGCGAATCAGAGGTGATAAAGGCGGTATACTTGCCCCTACCATCCTATAAAAAAAAGATTTGCTCACAGGGTCCTATGTTCCCTGGTCACAGTCAAAGCGGGAAACATAGGACCCGGGGAACATAGGTACGCTCCCCTAGCATACTAGTTTGTAATTCGTTGGATGATAATTGGTATCTTTCGTACACAAAACACTTATCTTAAATCGTGGCCAACGAGGGTACAAGAACAGGAAGCAATGTAAACGCTACCTTGAAGGTGTTTTTCGTTTCTTTATTTTAGAAGGCCTGCAAATTCTCAAGATGTAAAAGAATCCACCTTGATTGCTAATTGTTTTAGTACCATGGTCAGGAGTGGCTCTTTAACCAACAAAACAATTCAGTAAGCTAAGTGGGCTGAGGCTAACTGCAGCTACACAGTCGTTACAATTCTTAAGTACAAACATTCCTCTCTGTATAGCCTACATATCTCTTAAAGCTGTTATGTATTTCCTACCTACTATTTTCGCACGATTTTTATTGTTATGTTCCTTTTAATTATTTCTATATTTTTATTTGAACACAATAAATACACAAAACATATAGTTTAGGGAAGTGTTTGATACTCTTTTTTTGGATATGTTTTGGCTGTTGGCTAAGGAAGCACCATAAGGATATGAACTGCAGCACAACTGGGGCCCTTATTATTTTATGAGGGGTTAATTAAACTTTAATCCCAATCTCTTAAAATATCAATTAATGTTTAATCCGATAAAAATGTATTCCAAAAACAAAGAAATGCGCTCACATTTCATGTTTTCATAATGAGCGAACAAAAAAAATCCCTTTTCTCTTCCTTGTAGATTTTATTCATGGTGTTAAACCCTGTTAACAGTTAGAAGGAACAGATAGAAAATAGATCTAAAATAGATCAATACATAATGGGTATTTTCTCGAAAATCTCAACTTTGTTGTTTTCACATAACCAAGTAGCTGCTCCCAGGTCAGCTTTCGAGTATTCGTTTCTCCAATCATTGTTGGCTTTCCGAATAACCCCGTTCAGGATAACCATCATGGTGAAATTTAATTCAGTTGTCCTTCTCAGCCTTACTCCAAACGTTCCTCTAATTTCCTCCACTCAGAACATTAACACCAAGGGCATGTAATGACCATTGAATGCTTTATTGGCTTCATAAAAAAAAGTTGCACGTTCAAACAGTCACTGGTTGACAGGTTTTATGCTATTTTTGTAGCGGCCCAGAGCACTTTGCTCAAATGCCATCCAAACTTCCAACTTCATTTCTTTGAAAGAGTTGACAGCTTCTCTTCAAGTCATTTCCCCCACAACACGCTCTCTAAATGGCTGGGACCCGCACAGATCCTTCTCCTACATATCTAGAGATATGTAGGATATATATTTTGACCGATTCATCATTAGCGGTAATTGAATTCCCAACTCTATGTAAAACACATACTGAACATCTGGGGCAGTTTCTCAAACTGGGTGTAATTACTTATTTGTGCTTAATGATTTACAATCCTTTCTTTTTCTTCTTTTAAATTACAACTAAACGTTATCTACTTTCTACGCCCCATTTTCCTCTCTCTCTCTCTGTTTTCCTTTCTTTCTCCCTCTAATTATCTATACTCTTGGCCTCTCTCTCTTGTTTACTCTCTCAATACCATGCTTTCTCCCTCTCTCTCCTCTCTCCCACTTCTCTTGGTCCTTTACTATTTTTCTCCACTCTGTTCCCTCCCCTCTATCTCTACAAATCACTCCCTCTCTCTCTATCCCTCTTTTCCTCTTTCTACCACCTCTCTATCTTGGTCTGTCTGTCTTTCTGTGTGTCTCTCTCTCTCTCTCTCTCTCTCTCTCTCTCTCTCTCTCTCTCTCTCTCTCTCTCTCTCTCTCTCTCTCTCTCTCTCTCTCTCTCTCTCTCTCTCTCTCTCTCTCTCTCTCTCTCTCTCTCTCTCTCTCTCTCTCTCTCTCTCTCTCTCTCTCTCTCTCTCTCTCTCTCTCTTTCTCCAGGGGCCACAGAGAGAAGCTCCGGTCCCAGTTCTCTGAGAGTCGCAGCCTGAGGGACTGTGGCTTCGCTCCTCCCAGCATGATGTCCAAATCTAGTCCAAGGCTTCAGTACGGCCCCCAGCAACAAAAGGTAACCCCCTCACTCTGCTTCTTCATTATTCACAAGAACCATAAACATAAACACACCTCAAGGTTTTATTTTTATTCTGTTTCCCTTCTGTGGATGGATGTCCTTATGTAACCAAGCAAACAAACAGTTTGGCAGGCGAAGCTTGGC